>JAQIXX010000563.1:0-54759 GCA_034700605.1 Willowsia nigromaculata | reverse complement strand
TTGGAAACACATGGACTACTGCTGCGAGCTGCGACTGCGAAACGAGAGCTTGGGCAGTGTAAACAACCATGTGCCCGCCACATCAGAATGCCCCGGACTATCCTCCACCGTCTTTGTTCTAGCATTCTAGCATTACAGTATTTTGGAACAGAAGCCTCAACAAAGCCTCAACAACATCACATGAAAGGTTTCGAAGAAATAAATTTTGTTAATTGTTAGTATGTGCATCAATAATTAAAGATGATGATCTGACTCTCATCCATATTCATTTCAAGGCTAGAAGGTGCAACTGTACAAGGAGGAGGCAGAGGCCAGAAAAATGTATAATGTGTACAAGATAATTGAAAGTGAAATCCAGAAAGTGCGTTAGATGCATTAAACGTTGAGAAAGATTCGAAATCTCATGTTAATGTTCTCCCGTTACTTACGGCAAAGACATAATATGACATTCGAACGGAGATGTCATAGAGAACATGTTTTCTGCTTCGACGTTTTGGTACTAGGCAACTCTTTTTAAGAAATGCGATGTCATCGCTGCTCACCCTCTCACTCTCTAGTGAACGTGAAGTCGGTGAAGTGCTAAAACTCATTTCACAAACTTCCCCATTTTTATTTTTAAAAATGACTCCAACTTTGTGTGTATCTGTTGTACCTGGGCTATCAAATCACTAAACGCTTTTGCTGGGATTCCAAAACTTCCATGTTATGGGGTTTTTGTCGTTTTGACAGAAAACAAAATCATGCACAAGTCATAGGAAATCAAATAAAATCGAAGAATGATGCAAAGATATGGGTTCTGTATCAATTATGAAAGTAAACCGAATAAGCGATTAGGTTTTCTAAAAGCAATTTTGTTTTTATTATTCACGCTTAACAATATCACGATTATCCGTCGTAATACATAGTCTCCCGGTTATACGTATCAATTAATGATTTTTCAACGAAGACTTGACTGCGTATCCTTTCTTGACACCGGTGAGTCGTAAATAGCGCAATCATTATTTGTGTACAATACTAAAATCTAATTCTAGTCGGAATTTCTTACTGTACATAATATTATGCACAAGTAACTTTTATAAGAAGTAAATACAAACATTCCTCTGCATATTTGTTACATTCACAGGTATTCATCCATTGAAGTGTATAATTGCGATTTTTACGTTTCTCAAACTAAAATGAACTTTAGTAATCTTTAAGATGTGCATTACACAAAATTACAAATTTACACTTACAAATTAATTTACCTACCGTCAGTGTTTTTCTGTGTGGTCAATAAAAACGAATAGCAGGTGTCTTATCCTCTTATAGTCTATACTTTAGTTTCTTTGTCGTGCAAAATTTAACTTTACATCCTTTCTAGACGACGTTTTTGCTTTATTACTCTTACTTTTTAGAGCATTAAATTCTTCGCCCAGCGTTTTACATCATTACTTTGCTAACATTTTTTTAAAGAGAAAAAAACAATCATGTACGAAAAGCTATGAAAACATTACAAAAAACCATTTTGTCTTAATCCTAACCAAAGTAGCTTGTCTCTAGTGATTCCAGCAAAAACGTTCATAATTCTGCATAAAAGTAAAAACTAATAAACATGTTCTTAGGCTAAATCCGAATGGAAATGAAGATGCAAAAACTACAAGAAAATAATGATTGGTAAAAACCGTAAAATTGAAAGCAACAAGACCATTCATGACAACTACTATACAATATACATACATAGGTATTGTAGTTTCCTTCCTTTACCGAACAACTTGTTTCAAACCTGAAGTAAAGAAATAACGAAAACAATATAAAACAATATATAACAACAGTTAACAACGCTTCAGTAATGACTAAAATAGTATGAAAAGAAAGAAGCTATCTACGAAATTATAACGTTATGTTTTTACATAAAATGCTACATTAAAATCACAAATTACTTCATCTAATATATATTCTACACCCAAAGAATAAACTTTAAAAATTAAAACGGTTCTGTAGTAAGTACTAAAAGTGATGTGGTAGAACCGTCAAGCATCCAGCGCTGACAAATGTAACGCATGCGCACCCTTAAATCTAGATTTTTACAATATTTTAATTACACCAATGAATCACAATATATATTCCCTTAATTATCCGCTATTAAGGTACTTTTCGTCGTTATGACACATGTGATAAACTTATTCACAGAGTTTTTAATGACCTATATGATTATCGATTCTATGAAAAAGTACAGCTTACAATTTTAATGTACAAATATTAATATTTAGTTTCAGAATTTCATTACTAAATTGGTGCATTATAGAAAATGCCAACGTTTCCCTACATTCTCTTACCATTTTTAGCGAGACTAGGTGACGAATGGAAAAACGCATACATATTTAGAAAATGGAATTCAAAAACATAAAACGCCATGAATATACATAAATCCAGTGGTGTGGATGGTTTCGAACCTGAGTTATCATTCACTCTAAATGTACAGATTTATCTATTGGTATTCAAGGATTGTCTGCTACAGCTATAAAAAACTCATCTTCATTTATCAGTCAGTCATTAAATTCTTATTTTTTAGTGTTCCAAGCCTACATAATAATAATTCACAAATGTTGATGTACTTTAAGGTATCTAGTGTATTTGTATTTAATACTAACTATAAGTGTGCCGTCTCAAAATTTAAAGGAATTAGTTGTACATACGTGTAAAGACAATACACCTCTCCGGCATAGTACTTTTAAGTATATTTTAGGAATTGAAATTGAAGTAACGTCAATGTGTGATTGCAGGGACTGTGATATATACATATACTCGGGCGGGACTCGGGACTTGCTTTGCATTTCTCGTTTCATGTACAATCTGTTTAATTATGAAATAAATGACTATTTTTGTGTATAATGTTCAAACGTTTGTTTTTGCATTTTCGCGATTTATTCTTATAATGTCCTAAATTGTGAAATGATTTTAAGGCTTCAGTCGTCGAAAACCGGCTCCTTCAGATCCTAGCCGTAGCTCTTCATAGAGCGTCGGAGCAACTTCAGTCTCTGGCCTAGGAGTATGGAGGGTCTCAGTATGCCATCCGTTAGCAATCACGCCATTACTAACGCTAGGCACTGAGCCATTTCCATTCATTGGAATGTCCCCATTAGTCGTAGCTGACGTGTGACCGCTGGCGGCATCAGGGTTCGTTTCCCTGATGTAGGATGGATTCTCAAACGCAATAGCACCTGGAGGTTTGGTCCCGAATTGTCGCTTGCGAATGAACCAAACTGCTCCAACAGTGACTCCCACCAGGAGGAATACAAGGAACGCGATTCCAATACCCATACCTGCATGAGATCCTTCAGCTTCATTATTGTTTACAAGATGAAAAAGAAAAGAAAAAGAAAATGCAACAAAAAATTAACATAAAGAAGCAAAAAAAAAAACTAAATACCAACGCTGCTGGACAAAAAGCCAACCAATAACTGTGTTCCAGCAGCGCGATAAACCTGGTTATATTGTATGATAGTTTTGTTTCTTTACCGGTACTTGCTGATGATATGAGATTGTCCTCAGTAATGAAAACAATTGGGTCGGTAAGGGTAGAAGTACCATGAGAATTTCCTGCTTTCACCACAGCTTCGTATTTTACACCAGGTTTAAGGTGACTGATTTTAGCACTTGTAGCTTGTGTATCTAAACGTTGTGACAATTTCTGTCCAACCGGTCTCCAGAAGACCCTGAAGAAATTACACCATGCATTGAAAACTCGGTTATATGGATTAGCTAAGTAAATAAACTTCTAAACTAATTAGGTAGGTATGTAGTAAGTAATGAATAGGTAGACCTGTAAGAAGAGGCTGTATGTGGATTGATCACAGGAGGATCCCATGAGATCATAATTTCTGTATCTGACAATATTTGAACTCTCAAACGTTGTGGTGGCCCTGGTAGTTTATCTATTAGATTTAAATCAGAATCGAAATTATGAGCATTACTGACGTTTGTATACTGGACAATTTTGGCTCATATATACTCATGAAATTCGTACCTCTGTTTTCTTTAAAGCAATTGAAAATAACTTTAGAATTTTGAAGCACACACAGCTCTGAGTTTTGCGACACAGGTTCGCCCCTACACCAATCCAAGCATCTTCGCGGAACGCCCCAACTTGAGCAACAGGCTCGATGATCACGCCCATCTGAAACAAGTTATTATATTAAACCATTATTTTTTTCGAAAATAGACCAAGAGTAAGCATTCATCGTAATTCATTCCCGTTTTCTAAATTTACCTGCAGAGCACTTCATGAGTTTATCGAAATCTGGTAGGCACTGAGGCTTATCGATTACAGACTCGATGTCCAGATAGAAGGAGCAGGCATCAATACAATGTGGACTAACTTTCTCCCGAATACAGCATTCTGTGATATTTCCACTCATATCCTACGTAAAACATTTTGCAAATTATGCCATACATGTTAATTTGTAGCTTCTTCCCAAGGGTATGTAATAAGATAATGTATGTATGTTTGTAATGTATGTATGCATGTATCTGTATTATGTGAACGAACCTGAATATCACGAGTCTGAAGCAAGAAGGTTTTCACCGTCTCACCGATAGCGTTCTCCGCATGACATGAGTAATTGCCAACATCTTGACTGGTAACCTTCTGTATCCTCAGAACGTACCGGTATCGACTAGACTGCTGCTTAATGTGCACGTGGGGAAAATAACAACGACCATCATTATAGGAGTAGTGCAGGTAAAAGTACTCTTTGAAAGCATTATTTGCAGAGTCATCTCAAGCAGCATGCACCATGATCAAATTATTATAGGTAGGCAGACGGACAAAAATACAAACAACATTACCTCCAACGACGTCACCGCATCGTCATGTTCAATACGATAATTTCCTCCATTCACAATCGGAATTCTGTCTTGAGAATTTTTCCAAAACATCACCTTGGGCTCAGGATGGGCTGTAACAATGCATTCAATGCTGGCAGAATCTCCCTCAGATGCAAAATTAATTTCGGATCCGGTCACGCTTGGAGCATCTGCGAGTCATTAAATAACGCATTTATTAGAATTAAAACAAATGAGCTTTCCTGGATCTTTTCATCAAGACTTGCCAGTAGGCATTACACAGAGTAAGCCCATGGCGTAGTAAGAATCGCAAAAGTATTTCTCTCTAGAGCTGTTTTCAACAAAAGGCAGTCTCATGAAGCCAGGACCCCATACCCCATAGCTCTGAGAGAAAGGTAGAATATTACAACGTGAAAAGAGACTTTTCGGTTCACTTTTATACACACTTTCTACTGGGTTTGATTACATTTTCATGCAAATACAGCAAAAATGTGTACACTTAAATGAGAGTAAATGTACACGGATTTTCTACGTATTTACTCCAAGTGTCAGCCATGGTGCTGTAGGTTGCGTTTATATTTATTAAATTCTTCTCTCATATTCCCCCGAAATCACTACTACACAATTCACTCATTGTGCATAGATTTGTGAAAGCATTTTGAGATGAAATATTGCCCTACTACTGCTGTATACACTACCACTAAAATGGAAAGGCTTTATCTAAACGTTTGTACATTACAGTTTGGAATGAACTTACGAGAAACTTGTATTCTTCTCGCGGACTGCATTGGTGTACCGTATCCATTGTCAGCATAGCATGAAACAATGTCCATTTCTCTTGTAATGTTCTCTACCACTTGTGTCAAATGTCGGTTTTTCTGCTGCTTTATTAGCTTTCCATTAATGTACAGTGAGATAGTTGGGGTTGGATCTCCGAGTGCGACACACACCACGGTCATCTTCTGTCCTTCCACAAGTAAGTTCATCGGTTGAATTCTTGGTGGCTGTGGAATGAAAGGAATGAAATGAGCATGGAACATTAAACTTCATTTGTTTTCATTAGTGAAAATTTTGTAGAACAGATGGGTAAAACACACTTTAGCACCGCAGATACAGAAACTGTAGGGTGTGGGTGTATAGTTTTCATTATTCATTTACAATGGCATGAAATAAATCTAATGAAGAGTGTCCTTTATCTTTATATACACGACACGAGGAGCAAGGGCAAACACAACGGCCACAACGGGTCTTACCTCTACGAATGGAGAATGTGCTGGATCAGTCCATGCAATCAGGGTCTCGGAAGCTTCTGATTCTCCCTTATCAGTTGCAGCCGTGACGTAAAGAATATACTGGGAGTTTGGACGGAGACTATCAAGGGTTATCGAATTGACTAGCGTTTCGTTCATTATGTAGTTTTGCTCCTTGACCCCCTTTGAATAGACTCTGCATTTGTAATATGAGAAAAATATGGCATTTAATTTTGCTTCTTGTCCTAATATGAAAATGCTTCTTGCCCTAAGGTGAAAACACGCATACTTGTATGTGATTTTGTCGGTAGGATGAGCAAAGACAGGCGGCTGCCAAACTATCTGGACCCAAGTGGCGCTATGTCCGGCGACAACCAGGCTGTGAGGAGGTGTGAGCACTCCAGCAATCTTTGTGCCATTATATGCTGTCGGCAAAAGGATAAAAAAAAATTACACATATCTACCTGTAATCCAAATCCTTTCGGCATTGACATTTAAACATTTGCTACAATATTATGCTCATTACACTCGCTTGTGACGTTGACTAGAATTACAGAGGATGGAATGGATGATCCATGTTCGTTTTGAGCGACAACGAAAAACCTGTAGACCTGACCTTTGGTCAATCCCCTAACTTCCATTGAAGTATCTGTTGTATTCAGCTAGAATTAAGATGAACGTTAACCATTGGAGCATTAGAGAACTTGAAACAAGGTAACTTTCTCCAGAATCCAGAATATAGCAATACAGTACAAACTAACCGACTTGACTTCCGCTGGCTTGTCAACTGCGGATGTTGCTGTTGAAGGGCTTCTAAGCTGGTAAAACACTTGGTAATTACTAATGTTATAATTCTTGGGAGCAACCCATGAAAGTCCAACGCTTGCGTCTGTCACAAGATTGGAATGGAATTCTTCGACCGGACCAGGAATTATTTCAGTTCCTAGAACAAGAGGAATCACATAAACGATGATCATTCAATTATGAGGAAACAAGTCAATTACTGCAAGCCATCATGTCATCCACATCTAACAAGGCCTTATATAAGACCAACGCAATGTGTTGTAACAATTCCGGGAAAATACCCGAAACTATATTTTTCCTGAAGCACTGAACGTGACAGTTTTCCCGGATATAGTAAATTAATTGATATTACATCATGTTGATCATGTCTTCAGGCTAACTCAATGGAAAAGAAAAATGTTTGTTTTTGAAGAAAGAAGTACATTCGAGAGTGTATCTTGTATTTACCTTCCTCAAAACATTGCACAATGTTTCCAATATACGGAAGACAGTTCTCTGCCATGGACAGCAAGCTGTCGGGAACACGTGCGCTGCAAATATCCAAGCAGCTTTCTGCAACCCCTCGCTTTATACAACAAGTAGAGTGATCTCTTCCTCCGGCTGCACAGCGAAGTAAATTATGGAACTCTGATGCACATGCAAAGGCCAACGCTCGGATGTCACTCATGGAGGCGTCGTATGTACAGAGAGGTAAACAATTTGGGTTCATGCCGACCTGTTCAAGAACGAAAAAGCAAAGTCATTTGATTCCCCAGTCGCATTAATTAAATATTTATAAATATACTACTACTCCTATTGTGTACAACAAGCATGCTTGTCTATGTTCATACGTTTTAATTCGCTGCATTGAGATTAGTTAAAGCTACCAAACTTGAGTAAGTAAGTGTAAGTAGTGGGAATATAAATGTGGTTGCTTGTCGTTTCATGTGCGGTGATTAATAATGCATCTATCCAAATACGTTAAAAACTACAAACGACCAAATTGCCTGTTGCAACCAAGTCGAAATTATTTCATTCATGACGAGGACTTCCAGGTTCAAACTTTTTCCCTTCCAAAAAGTTTTGAAAGTTTGGGTAAAATAAACAGTTCCGGTCGGCGTGGCCTGACGCACGACTCTTTCGGCAGTTTCAATGGGCTAATAAATCAGTTGCTTCCTTAATTTAAGCGAAAGTTTATGGCAAACCATTTACAATTCGTAAAATATTTTGGCGAAAGGAAATTAACAAAAAATACGGTATTGGAAATTCCAATTTTTGCTGCTAATAGAGTTTAGGTATATTGAATGCCAGATTGTATAAGTAGAGAAAATATAGCATAAATATGCAATGCTTTCTAGCAACATATATGAATATCACAAATAACACTCGTGCATGTTTTATAACAGAAAAATATAAATGGGAAAATCACTGTGAAAGACGAAAAATGGTGTATTGAGGAAATTGTAACTTTTTCTCAACTTTTACTTCCATATAAGCTTCATGCTCGTCATATTATTAAGTTACCATTATTTATTTAAGCTACGACATTAAACATTTTGCTACTGTTGTGATTGCATGTACCGTTAGAAAGTAACGACTGGGGAACATGATGACAACATAATAGCAGAGTGAAACGTAAATGGGTTAGTTTCCTGACTCAGCTAGTTTTCTTATCATGGAACTTTATCGATGCAATACGGAAAAAATGAAACTGTCTCTGAGTGTAACCGTTATATGTAGATGTGTACTATTGTGCATGCTTATATATCAGTCCTTCTACGACTGTCACACTGTCACAGGGAGAGAAGGAAAACTGAGGAAATGACATTCAATTTTTGCCGGAAGAGCTGGAAATAGACAGTCCAAGTGGAAGAGGTAAGTTCTATTTTCGCTCGTATAGTCTTTTCTCATGCAAACTATTCCCAATCAATAGAGAAAATAATGGAAGAACACTGAGGAAAAAAGAAGAGTCTTTTGTCGACTGCAAAAGAAAGAAAATGCAGATGCTCATGTAAGTATGTAGCACGTCATTTTAGTACTGTGTCTGGCATGTGATGAAAGTATAGGGTAGATGTATACTCTTCTGATGCTTGAATTTCGGTACAGAGACACGGGAGAGAGTAAAGTGAAAGTGTCTTTTTTCTTACAGCAACACAGCATGCTGTCTCGTTATAATTGTCAACCGCTGCTTCCAATTGTGATGTCTCTTGGGACACGCTTGCCGTCCGGAAAACAACTCTTTGGGATGGTTGGCTCACACCGTGCTCGTTTACAGCCTCTACGTACACCTGAAACAAAAATAATAATATCTGGAGAGAACTGCAAAAAAACTGAGGAAAATCTTTGATAATATCATTAAGATATATGGAGGATATATGTAAGCATTGTATACACTAACACATAAATTGTTTAAACTTGCATTTTATATGCTGTCAAATTATTTTTACAGAATGATTTTTTACTTGATATTTCCCACGTCACGCAGATATCAAAATCTAATGCTAAAAATAAAATACTAATTTCAACTATCATTTAGCTAAACTATGCCATTTATACTTTGTCAACTTTCTTCAAAAGAACTCCGCTTTAAAATCAAGTATTTATACAAAGTACAAGATGATATAAGAACAACTCCAGAGTTTAGTGAATAAAAATGAAAAATAACGAGAAACCAACTACAAATGTTACTCAAGAGACTTGAAAAATGGAGCGTATGCGAATAAAAAACATGAAGATTTCCACGAATAAGCAATTGTTCATGCATACATTAAATGAACGCCTTTTGCAATTAGCGCTTAAAAGGCTCCCTTTTGTAGTAAAGTAAAGAGCACGCAGGTATGTAAAAATAATAATAATAATAAGACATCAAAAAACGACTCAGTGTTATTTCATCATCGTAGTACTGTAATCCTTTCCCTGCGTAATCAAAGTTGTGGAGAAGTGTTCATAAAATGTGCAGAGATTTTGTACTTATGTTGGTACAGTAATGCCGCGATCTTCAGGCTGTTCGACTTTAGAAACCTAACTCTTTGCAAGAGAGTTAATGATGAATGAAACTAGCCCAGACGGTGGACTCCACATTAGTTTTTATTTTGCTTCAGATGACGACACAATGATATTATTATTACGAAGCAGATGTCTTTAAAATTTGGCGACAACAATGTCAAATAATATACAAAAATATTCTGGCTGAGTCCTCGAACAGACTTGACTGTACTAATGATACTCTCAAAGAGTTTGAAGTGGAGTCGAAAGCTCATCGGTTAATGGTCTATCGCAGTAAAAGCATAGCTTTATTTTATTGTCGGCTTGAATAGGACTGTAAATTGAAGGCGTGGCGTAGATGATGACGGTTATGACATGATTATGACAATGGGCTTTATCTATGTTTTCACCATGAAAAACTTGTAGCATGCCATCCTTAAATGTGTCTTGAACTATGTGGCACCTTCAACACTTTACCTCGTATTCTGCATTCGAATATAAGTTCTCCAAAATGTAGGGTGGGTGGACCGCTTGCACATGATGGTAGATATTCTCATAAGTTGACAGTGCTCGGTAATTAACAAGGTATCCCGTCACCGTGTCGTTTAATTTTGATGGCGGGGACCAGTGAATAATGGCAAAGTCCTCTTCCACGTTGGATACACGAAGTTGCCGAGGAGCGGATGGTAAAACACCGTAGCCTTCCATCAGACAGTTGGAATACTCACCCATGTAGCGTAGACACCTACAAACGCAAAACAAATAACACGAACAAATTTAATATGATGTTTCCCAGTAGCTCATTTTACATCCTGTTTCCACTTCCAGTTTTACGAATTTATAGAGACTTTTAAGGGAAGCTGAAAAGATTTCAAGCGAATTTACAATATTGTGGCATTATTCGTTCATTCATGTAACCAAAGGCAGAACCATGCGTAATCTAGCCATTATATATACGACACAGCAAGTGATATTTTAATATTACTATTAGCCATTCAGTAGGCGTTTCCGAGAACCCGGAAGCTACAAATGTAGGCTTTTGGAATAAACTTTTGCGATATTAGACAGACTTCACATTAGAATAGAAGGAGCGTACATAGAGCTCATCAAATAAATAGCCATTTTTTTTGTCAGATACGTACTTTTTTCCTTCCTGTTCGACCACAAAAATCAAAAAATAATAAAAATAATAATCTCGCTTCTTTGTTGTGCTGAGCTGCTTTTACCGCTGGTGGAAGTTAATCAAGCTCAAGCTATGTCCAAATGCTCTTAAACCACAAAAAGCGACCATGTGCACCATCATGTAATATGATTTAATAAGAAATAAGATCAAACGATATTTTACAACATGATGCTCAATGCTCATGTAAGACCTTGCTAGTGAACAAGAATCGCAATATTCTGAATGGATAAACAAATTGGTAGAAATAATGGATTTTGCTTATGTAAACTTATTGAGGTTACAAGAAAACGTTCAAGCGAGTACTGCTGGCGAATTAAATAGTAGGCAAGCAAAGGCATAAATGATTTCGTAGCAAGCTTGTATGATATTAAATCTTATATATGCGATATGCTCGAGTTTGGAAAGTGCGCCATATGTTTCATCGTTGAAAAAATCTGCATTTGTAGGTCCTTCATTAAATGTTTACTTATGTCTGCGTAGTAAAATATTTCTTTAAAAATCTCAGTTTTCCTGCCTTTTAGTTGAAAGTAAAAGGAAACATTACGGATTTATGCATAAGTATATTATTATTATTATTTGCACTCATGTAGGCGGAAGGCAGTGCCGTAAATGGAGAAAACGGGTGAAAAACTGCCGAGAAAAGAAGTGGATGGATGTTCCACATTTTTCAAGGGCCTCGCGTTTGCTGCCTACTCAAAGAAATTTAATCACTGTCAGTAGAGAACACGATCATGATGTCTACTGTAAAGACGCAATAATACATTATATGATGCTACATTTCATATTATATACTGTGCACACTTTGTATATAATTAAGGGGAAAATGGCGAGGAGAAAGTAGTTTCTCTCCTCATTACTGTTATGCATACTTTTACATTTTTTCATGCTGTACTTGTGTGTGAAGGAAAAGCGACCACCTAGCACATTTTCTCTTAAGAGTCTTTCAGACTGCGTTTGATCAATACTATTACTTGAACCTCGTTTTATTTCCAGTGCAGGAATGTTCAAAGCAGGCAGTCTAAGCTGAAATTAATATTGAGATTTTGCATGATCTAACATATTTTTTCTTGAACTCGAACTCGAGATATGATGAAAAGGGCAAAACCGATGAAGACGGAATTTATGTGCTTCCGTCCGGTATTAGTTCAACTTGATGCGTAAAAATGTAATGAGTTGTGAGAAATGGTTTCTCAAAAACGGTTACTGACAGCCTACATCTGTAATCCCATCACTGTTTTGTGGATGTTTCGACGAATGTATATTCATTACATGCTAAAAAAAATTAGACAAATCTAGGTATGTTTACAGCAATTTCTGAGAATGTAACAAATACCTGCACATTCCCTTGTCGGAGCAGTTAAATAAATGGATCTGTATACAGTACTGATTCTTCTCTAAAGAAAAGGAAGCTGGTTGAATACTCTGCATTGTAAACTTGAGCAATAATAGAAGGGTGCTTCATTAGAAATTATGAACAAAGTTTAAATTAAAACATGTTTTCTCCTTTAAGTATTGCACACTGAAACAATATCAAACTATGTAATCATCCAAGAAATCCAAATGACAGCATTCAACAACCGTCAAACTATGCGCATAGAAAATAACAAATAACACAAAAAAGTTTTGCTACTGAAAGATACATTTACAGAGTTTTTCTTCCATCTATGAGTTTTAGTATGTCTTTACAATTTTCGCCGAAGCCAATCGATATTATTGCTTCTAAAAGTGTTAAAAATAAAATTGTCGACGCTTTCTGTGTCGCAAATTCGTATACCATTTGATAAAAGCATCACTTAACACTTAATTTACGTAAAAAGTACTTGGTGCAAACACATTTACTCCATTTTTACCATTAAAATTTCATTGATACGCTTTGTCAAAGTGGCCCACTTTCACTTCTTCCCTTTCCACATAATGTCATTTTAAACGTATCGAATTAATGCGTTGCGGAGAAAGCCCAAAATGGTTTTTGATGTTATCACCGTTCGCCGCTGTCATCACTATCGATGCATATTGTAAAAAAAGGTGAGATTTATAATAATGGCAGTAAAGCGAAAATAAGTTGATGGGATGCTCGTAGAGTTACAAGATTTTTCCAGCGCATAAAAGTACTTAGCATTATATCAGCCGTAAACATATATAAAGTATCTAGTTCATTAGCAGATGAAAACATCTTATATGCATATGCCTATGTGATGATGAGTTTTACTAGTTTAGAGCAAGTTTGTATGAAAGGCTTCCTGTTTTTTGTGTATTTCTTTACCAATGGTAGAAAATTACTAAATCCTTGGGAATGTCACCATCTGAGCTTTAAGGAAAAACATGTAAAACACATTTTCCTTGTACATTAGCAGCTCCTCATTCTGCGCTTATTCGCAGAGCTGTGTGTACTGTACTACTTCATAAAATATGCTTATTTGAAGATGCGTTCTGATGTAACGTGTTGGGGATTAAACTAAACTAAAACTGCCTTTTACTATCGTAGTGCACCAAAATGAGTGCAGGTACCTCCATCTTTTTAAGCTTGTTCCATCCTCATTCTGATTTGTTTAATGCTTTCATAATGCTGATGTCATTTAAAGGGTGAAGTGAATCGTATTAACATTTCCTGCATTCATGGAAATTGTAATCCATGAAAATTCAGTCTAGTGATGCATGTAAAGTTTCTTCTTTAATTATAATATTCAGATTTCATCTCGTAATGTAATATGACTAATCCGGCTGGAAAGTTAAAATGCTAATAAGGAAATCTTGTGCAGGAACTGTGAACGTGCTCCCATGATTCCGGCGATTTTATGCGTCCAACAAGGCGGTTTTTTCCTTACAGCGAATACACGAGGGATTTTGAAACATTTTCGACATCTTTGTATTTCTTTCAGCATCGTAGAGGTTTTCTGCCAACAAAGTCTGTGAGGTGACTGATGAGTGTATCTTTAGATTTCATTTCGTTTTATGCGAAACAAGACATAACATCAAGCATGGCTTACAGACTTGGTTCTTTTCTTAGAAATGGTCTCTGGGAATATACACCGAATGCGAGGTTTCAAATCGCGTAAGTTTACTTTGTACATTTCTTCAAACAAAATTACGTATAAATGTGCAAAAAGACCCTAACGATAAGAAAACTTTAACGAAAACTGATAGTCTGATAGTTTTTGGAAAGGGGCACGAAAGAAACAAAGATGGTATAATACTTAGGGTTAGAATTGTAAATAAACATCAGCTCCATGATATATATATTTTTTGGGTTGTAAATACCCATACTCACTTGAAATAGTGATAATCCAGCTTAGTTATGTTTCCAGTACAAAGATCATAACATGGTGCGGGGATCCCTCGAGCCCGACAACAAGGACTGTGATCCTTGCCATCTGCAAGACAACTGAACACTTCTGGTGTCCACGGGGCACAAATCATCAGATCTGGAATTTCCACTTGAGTCGCCAATTTTGGATCACATAGTTTGGACACGCACCTGCAACACACCAAGCATCAAGAACACCATGTAAGAACAAATAGTATACAAAAACAAAAAAGCTTCCTTCCCAGCATCACAGAATAGAGGCATACGCACAAATTCTCCAAAGAAAATCGAGGGATTCAAACGATCAAGATATCCATACTTATAGAATACGGAGTGATCAGAAAGAATGAGAGGTTTGTGTCTGATTTTTGCTGACAGACAACAGAAACAAAAAGATGATAATTTACTTCTTATGAAGAGCCCTCGATTCAATAGTTAGTTACCTCGTAATAATGGTACATTTATGAATGCTTTCCATTTCAAAGCAATATGCATCTTTGTTGTTTGTTAAACGTAGAAACTATAACGCAGTAAGACAACAACATCTACGTCGCAGCACATAAAAATAATGTGGAACTTTATATTTACCTCTGGAAAGAAACGCTGAGGTATAATTACATCGAATAATGAATAAAAATTGTATAAATGGTACGTGAATAGGTCTTCCGCAAGCCAGTAATCATTTTAAGTGGATATAAAAACCGACGGCACAGGAATTATATTCATGTAGGAAATCTCATTAGGAAAGGATAACTTTACATTTACTTTATTCAGTAGCTCAAGCCCTGTGCAAACGTTAAGGTACGGGTTTTCATTGTCCATCTGTCTGTCTGTACCTTTTATAACTTTGAAACCTCAGATTTGGTACACATATAGCTTAAGAGCCTGCGGGATACTGTCGGATACCCCAATTCATTTCATTCTAATTTCCTCCAAGCATTCCAATAGCTCTAACCTATAAAGTCGTTTAAACGGTTTTTAACCGAGTAACAGTCACAGCTTCAGCCACGTCTTTAGTTTGCTTTGAATAACCTACTAGTATGTGCGCACGTCGTCTTTTGCTTTGTCCTTTTGAATATACCTAGACACATTTATTAGAGAAAATCAGTCCACCCCCAGAAGAAATTCAGTGATAGCTTGCAGCTGACTCCTCTTTCTGTGTTTTCTCTTTCCTTGCATTTTCCTTCATTATTCGTTTTCTTGAGTGGTACGGTGTCACTACATTCTTGCATTAGCAGCCATTCTCTTTGATCACATTCACATTAAAATGCCCTATACTCCAAGTAAGTCCAAGTAAGAAAGCCTCCATACAACTAGAAACAATACAGACACACAATGGTGCTGTCTCTTTCTCCCATTTAGTTTTGTATGTATGTGTCTTCCTGTGTAGTAAATAAGTGAGCATTTGTTGACATAAATTGCTTTTGCTTTCATCCCAAAAACGTAGTGTCAAAACTTGATCTGAATTTTAATTGTGGATTTCTCATAAAATCATCGGGTAAGTAAAACGAGAATGGTAATAATAAATGGATCGTGAGAGTCAGTAGGTATGTAAGCTGAACATGCTAAATCTAAGCCGCATTTAGGGTATGAGTATGTTTATTTATGTATATATTATACGTATGACATTTCAGACTAAAATGGAATCGGATGTAAAAGAATAAGCTCTTAGTATAAGACCATAATATAAGAGCATGTTTTACCCAGAAACATTTTTGTCGTGTGTATTTTCGCATGTCGTACACACAAGCAGAAGGGAATGGCGAGTCGTGTTTCCCACTAACTGCTTTCTCTTTCTTTCTCTCACTCTTTAGGACACGCTCACACACAAAACATATAATTCACGTAAAGCGATGACAGGAAACCGGAAAAGTATAATCGTTTACAGTTCTTTATTACCATTATCACTGCTAACTTACGTTTCGGTATTGACGCCTTTCGTAATGCAGCATGATTTAATATCCGGGAGTTTTGGTGGCTGCTTTGGTTCAGGACGAACAATTCCAGGAGCGAGGGTTAGCGTTCTCACTCGATTAGATGGTAAGGAGCGTCCATGGATATTAAACGCTGTCACTGTGATCTCATACATTGTAAATGGCTGCAGCTGGTCGAGTAGTGCCGTGGTCAGATCCCCATGAACCTGTGTGGAAAGAAAAATCATAGAAATCATAAAATCTATCCGTATAACCGATAAATATGAGCAACATTTTTATCGCTGTTGGCCTCGCTCTGATATTAAATTTTGACTTGCAAGATTGCAACTATTGAGAAACCACCATTTTCACTTCAGTTTGTTCACAAAGCCATCATAACGTACAAAAATACGAAAGTGTAAAGGTAAACATGTTGTTTTCAGATTGCGAGATATCTTTATATATTTCATGTGACTACAGCTTCCATCTCCCTTTCATTTCATATCTGTGCAAAGACACAAAAGCGTACAATAACTGAAGGTGATTGAGTACGCCTTTATAGCTTTGACTTTCATTCGCATTCTATTTTTGAGCTGATGCTTATAGAACAGCCATAATACATGCATTTTATAATACACCATTTAATCAGGTAAAGTTGTCTCTTTTACTTTTCTCCGCACTTCATTTGTGCGTGCAAGAGTATGGTGTGTGTGAAGAACCGCCAGCCAATATAGACATTGACAGGCAAAAGATCTATCCTAATTGCATCATGTCATGTCACATCTGCCTGGATTAGAGTTGATCAGATGGAAAGCTGACTTGAGAAGGAGGATGAGGTGTGTAGATTGATGTACATAATATTTATGTACTTCCTACACCACCAAAAAGTTAAAATGAAGTCAAAGCTGGAGAAGTGAAATGGAGGAAGTGAAAAGCACAACAACCAACTGGGAAACTGGGAGGAGAAGCATAAGGAGTAGAGAAGTAGCTTAAAGTCTTTAAGCCTTGTCAATCCCACCTAACTTTATCGAAAAACAAGCAAGCCCAGAGGAAAATCGAGCAACTGAAAATTTCGACGCATTAGTATATACACAATATTATGAACATACAAATCACAGCATATAGGTATGTGTTTTTTCTGCTTTTCTTCGCTTCATGGGAGACGTGTACACAACGCATTATATACTCAACCATGCATACTTTTCTGCACTATCGGATGTAGTATGGGCTAAATACAGAAATACCCTTTCACTGCCACTTTTAAATACGACGGACGTTTTACATGAACGGAGATAGATAATGGTGTAATGCTCGTCAGACTTCCTGTAAAAGTGTGCACTCCTCTTTTCCTCCATAATATCTATATACCGGCTTCTCACGCCAAGAATCTAGCAGCATGTATTCAATTCAAACACTTTTTCTTGGACTAGCAATACAGCTATGTATAATATTTAAGCACACAAGTGAAAGTCTCAAGTGAAAAATTACTCGAAAACTAACTGGCAACACACCAACCAGCTAAACAGACAGTAACAAGAAGACTAGAAGGAAAACTTGTCGAGAGTCTTCCCCTTTTCTCCTCTATTCCTCCATTCTTTTGCAATTTCACCCATTGGAGAATTTTTGAGATTGATAAAGACGTATAGGGATAGGTAAACACTTGAGATATAGGAACCACCTTGCCAGAAATGCATACACAAACTTGCTACCATTTAGTGCTGATAGTGAACATGCATGTATGCTTTCTTTTCAAATTTACCGCCAGTATGATAGGAGAAAGCTAAGGTATGAAATGATGCAAACACTCTAATAATCAAAAAACTAATGGGTATTAAAAGTGCATCAAAAATCTTTTTCTACATATAATATACGTGGTCCATTTTTAAGAAAACTTACTATTCAACTGTCAGCTAACTGTAAATCGATGCAACGAGTAAAAGTTTGTAGATGGGAAAATGACCCCAATTTTTTCTTTTTTTTTTAGAGAATAACGTTCAAGTGTCGAGTTTAATGATTATGTTACACTCAAAAATTATTCTATAATGATTATTATTATTATTGCCACATGTATATAGTGGTGAATATATGTAGATGCTCTATGTATATCTCTCTCTGATAGATGAACTGTACAACTGCAGTGCTTTTGAGGTAGAATGTGGCATGTGTTCATTTCATTTGTAGCAAAACGGCTCCTTTATTTTCGACAAAGATCCTTTGTTGATTGCAAGACGTTCAGGAAAGGACCCTTTTCTCGTATGCAGCTGAGACTTTTTGTAATCATGAAAATCATCATCAGTGTCGTCATCATTTTTGTAGAAAACCAACTACGACTACAACTTGCTCTTTTCAAACTGCAAAGGAAAACGTTACAAACAGAGAACAAGCAGTTGTGTTTTAACAGTGACGCTTGAACCCTTGTGCGATGCTATCGCTGGCTTTCTCCTTCATTTGCACTTTATCCTTCAAAGAAATAAGGCTTTACAAAGTTGATGATGACGTTGGAGATAAAGTATATATATTATTACAATTTAGTTTGCCTGTCAAATCTTTTATGCGTTGATATTTTATATCGCGGGCGAGTCAAATGAGAAAAGTATATATAGTGAATCGTAAATGAATGGAGTGAATTGAAACCTACTCTCATGGCCATAATGAACGTAATGACTGAATTAATGCTACTCGACCTTTAAAGTAAGGCAAGTCATACGGTTGTGGCCACAAAATGACGAAACGATGTAGTTTATTAGAATATTGGACAGAGAAAGTCCTCTATCCAGTTGAAGCTAAGAAAAAGACATCTAGACATTTGCTAGTATGCAATCTCGATAACGTAACTTTTCAATTGAACATTTGCATTTAACGAGAGGTAAACTACTACTTTATCAGCTCTTGTTTCCGATTTATTCCCGAATACTTTCTTTGTACATAATTCACCTTTCTCTCTTACGCCGTGAATTGTATTGGTTTAGCGTGACTCATAGCATCCTAGCCTACTGACTTCAATTCTCCACTTGCTTCCAAGGACTATTCATCACATGTCTCACGTCATTATTCACTTATGTTTAGGCACAATCCCTTGTGGTGGAGCTGACGTGGGCCGAAGAACTTGGCCACTATGAATGTATAAAAAGCTACTGTGATGACGATGACTATTTATACGCGATAATAGGATAGAATAGAAATGTATTCAATGTGAAAGTGGTTATTGAAAAAGGCTGTACAGCTTTCAGACTAAAGAATATTCTTGGTACAGCTTGTAAAAATCAATGAGAGCTTTCATCACCTTTCTCTACCTTCTTTATTATTTTGCTGACGATATATAATGCAATTAAACATTAACAAATACAGCGCATATTTATACATGTTATGGATAGAGGCATTCAAAATTGAATATACTTATTTGTTTGCACATATTGTCGTGCATGGTTGTGAAATTATGTAGTCACAATGAGAGAAGCCTGTCCAGTCAGCTTTTTATTGATCAAACCTTGCCATTCTTATGGCACAGTTTGCAACCTTTTGTGCTTGGCTTACAAAACACTTTCTCTTTTCCCTATTTTGTGAAAGAAACAACAAAACAGGGGAAAAACATTGCTACTTCAGTTTTGTGTGCGAGTGTGAAGAGATGTATGGAAGCATGCATGTAATATCTCAACTATTTTTAGCAATTTCAGCACATTTTCTAGTTATTCTTTTTACCTTGCTGACGACACAAAAGCCTATTCTATAGGCATACCAGCTTGTGTAGCTAAAATAGGATCAAATGAAAAAGAGAAAAATGAGCAGGAAAAAAAGATATATGGAGCAGTCACACGACAGCAGTGTGCCTAGGGAAAGTCCTACCTTGTTTTTGGATTTCTGTCTTTGTTGTCTCATGTCAAGGTATGCTTTAAGTCATAGTCATAAATGTAAAGTTGTTTATGGGAGCGGGTGAGATTGGAAAAAATGCACAGAACAAAGATAGTCAACATACTGCAACGCTGTCACTTATTATAAAGGTTTCTCAGAATCTGATAAGAGTGATATTTTTCTCCTTATTAACATTCTATCTTTCCGTACATTAATAAAACTGTTAACTACACACATTGTGATAGAAAATTGGGATGCTATTGTTATACATTCTGAAAAATACATCATTTGCGCGTACCTTGATTTGACGCATTTTAGCTTCCACCTTGTCCTCAGCAGAAATCTGCTGCCCATTCTCCGTGACAAGTCCATTGTTGGAAAAATCTTTAGAATTGGAAGTTAGAGTAGCGGCTGTTGTGGAAGCTGCTGCTGTTGTTCCTGTTGATACAGGGTGGAAAAGAAAAAAGAGGAAAGATGAATTTACTGGATTGTCTTCCATTCTTTGCTGTTGTTGCATTGTGTTTCTGCTTTTTCTACTTCGTTTCTTTATATTAATGTCACATGTATATCAGATATGGGAACAAGGGCTCACCTGAAGAAGAATTGTTCTCAGCTGGAGAATTAGATGTTGAAGCAGGGGTTGAGGTGGTCGAGCCTCCTCCGACCCCATAACCTAAGCCTGTGTATGGGGCATCAAAACTCCGGAGTGTAGTAATATTCACAACATACTCATGTACAGTGTGTCGGTTCTCTCGAGGGGGAGCCCAGGTCAGATTTATAGCCGTTGGGCTGACAGCCACCGCCTGTACGTTTAATGGCTGGCTTGGCAGGATCTCTGTAAATTTTCCCAAAAGCAAACACAACGTAAGTACACATACACACATATCACTTTTGACCATTAAATGTTCCCTTAGACTGTCCGATAATATTACCAAATGGGATACGTACAACATTGTAGCATGTTATTTGAGTCTGTGAGATGCATGGTTGGACTGTTTGTGTAAAGATAATACTTCATCATAAATAAATATCATCACTCTAACCCCCACCACCACCACCACCCAACATCAGTTTTTCTCGTCTATTTCATATTTACTTTTGTTCCATGTAAACATTTTTCGGAGAGCATTCAATTTCATGAGTCTTGGCTACGACTTGGTCTGGCCTTTTTGGGAACTGCTCAAACCGGGAGCGAGAGTTTCATTTCATCACACCACAAACATGTACACATCACATGTTACTTATGGGAAAGTTATTAGCACTCATGTGTATGGGAATTCCATTCTCATTTTATTATTGGGTGTGGTGTAATAAATGAGTTTCGAAATAAAAATTGATTGAAGTAAGCAGGAATTCCTGTTTTTCCCGTAGTGAAACCTGTAACAGCAGCATATCTGCTCCATTCTTATCAAATCCCTCAACAGTTGCAGTTATACGTACTTTAAACTGATACGTACATCACACATAGTAATATTTATGATTTTCGTTTAGAAAATTGTTTAGAAAACATTTTATTGCTGCAAAAACATTTGCCTTTATTTTGGACAAACACATACATTTATAAAACAGTGGAATCACTAGAGTCAAATTATTAGTGCCAGTCTATGCATACTTTGACTTTCTCCTGTCTACATTGAGTACTTACAACTAAATATCTAAAACACCGAAAGCCAGCCATCGCCATGATAGAATTTTAATTAAAGTTACAGTATTATCACGCATGTAGGTGTAGAAATTCCTATTATCGGTTGTCAGTGTAGATGACTATGCACCAATTTATTGCTTTTTTGCTTCCAAAATATTCATAACAAGCATTATTAATAATAGTAAAATTCAAATAAGGAAACCACAAGCTACTATCAGCTTCTGTATATTATGACTTTGAGATACGTTACGTCGACATTACAGTTATTTCGATTCTGAACGTAATTCAGCACATCACTGTTTTCCTCGAGCTTTTTCATTTGCAGGATAAATTATGATTTAATGGAAGAAGTTACGAAACTTGAATAATGCGAGTAGGAAACTGAAAGGCAAATAAAATGATTTGCTGTTCATGAGCGTATGTTTTTCTATGATTCTCTTTTATTTCTTTGCATTAAATCATTTCATGGCGAATCTTTTTTTTTTTGCAAAGACAAAGGAAATGCCACATTGTTTGTAATAAAGGAAAAAAGTAAAGAAAAGAGTTCAAGTAGAAATGGCTGAGAGAATCATTGAGCTAGGATCGTGTGTAGTAGTGGCAGAGAGTAACAAATAAAAGAAAGGATCTTTACAAACGGGAAACAGAAGAAAATAGCCAAAGAAAGCGTGTGAAAACAAAGCAAAATTGTTGGGCGGAAAAGCTATTACTCTTGTTCCTCTCTAAAAGTCTTCTGTGTAACGCCAAATATTATATAAGGGAAGTAGAGAAAGTGAGTTATAACACGTTCTATTTGTTCAGAGTGATAGAGACGAGCAAACTCAAACAACGACGGAACAACTCAAGACTCAAGTATAAAAAGACTAAAAAGAAAATGTATTGCTATTCGATAGCTTCAGAGAGGGAAAGGGAGTAGATATCAAGTATGTACCACTTTGTCCATATTGAAACATTCTTTTTGTTGGACATTGGGACTTCGTGGTAAAGTGGAGTGGGCTACAAGAAACGGAAGTAATGTTTGGTAGTTTAAGTTGAATTACTACGACAAACTGTACATCGAAGTACTTTTAAAAGCACAGCTGGCAGAAAGAGTGCACCGCAGAAAGTTTGCAATAATATTGTTTTGAGAAAACGCAAGAGAATTGCTGGGAGAAATCTATTACAGTTTGCAGGACCCACAGAGAAAATATTGGTTTCCAATCAATGCAATGACACTAGAGAGAGAGAGAGATAGAGAAAGTGAAAAACACTACAAAACCCATCCCAGTCCATTATCGCCAACTATATCGTCCTATACATACACTTTTCCTCCTGTAAATTAATGGAAGTTTCCACTAAAATAAATTGATTTTCTTAATTGCTTTTCAATGTGGTGGTGGCTTGCGCTTTTATGCCAAACTTTATAGGGAGAAAAACCACTTGACCGACTTTTAATTAGGAGTACTAAATAAGAATGATTCTATGTCGAGATGTGTACGTGTAAGACTCATGCATTGATTGTCTAGAAAGCTGCCAATGGACAACCCATGATTTATTGAATGTATTTAAGTTTTTTATGAAACAAATACTATTGGCAATAGTTTATAGGTTCGGCCCTTTTGATGTAATAATTTATTGCAGTGATTTGAAAAATTTAATATTGTTAATATTTGTTGACTTACCAATCCCATCAGCAATACAGCTCAGTGTCCGCTCGATGTAGGTTGGACATGAAAAATGTGTTTTCACGTTATCAGTGACTACCGTGTACTCGCCTCGACATAAATCTTGACAGATGTCGGGAACTTGTTCCCGAATGCAACATGGGACGTGATCACGGCCATCTGGAAAGAAAACCAATCGCAACGGTAGAATCAGAACTAGTTTACAGTGAAATGTTAATACTACAACATATAAGATCCCGATTAGGTAACAACATAAAGACTGTCCTTTGCTACGTCACATGCACAAAATAAAAGTTTTTCTAATGGATAATGTTATTTGAATAGCTGATTGCATTCAATTATTTTCTTTGACTTATTGTTTTGTTTGCTACTTTCAGCTTCATATATGTTTCAGTCTATGAAAGTGGGGCCGATTGTGATTTTGTTTGAAATCCATGACTTTTCATTCAAAGGCTTGCAGGAAGCCAGTCAGCAAATCACTTCATCACAACAATAGTAGTAGCAGGAATCATACCATAAGTATTTAATTTATTTTAGACATTATTTACCACTGCCACATAATTTATTATTATTATCCAACAACTCTTACAGACAAAAAGGTATTGTATTGTAGGTATGAGGTGCAATTATTTACTCTCGCTTCTAAGAATCGCTGAAAGCGTCGTACATTTCGTCCTATCAACATCCTCATCATCCTCTTCATCATCATCAGATCTTCATTATTATGACAAGGGCAAACCGAATGCCTGGTTGCTGAAATAATCACGCTATTCCGCTTATTATTTATACCCCTGGATTGTAGGTAAATACTCATGTGTACGTAATACGATCTGGACGAGGAGGGGAATACACAGTTCAAAAGGACATTCCTCGAAAAGGGAGAATTTCATTTCATTCTACGGACACTCGGATTCATAAGCGAGTAGCGTTTCCTCTTGGCTGCTTGCACAAAACTGCACTAGATCAGATCGTTTAAATTAAACTTACTAAAATACTCGTTCGAGAAGTAATAATATATGGAGACATATAGGTACGCATACAGAGAGCAGGAGAGAAATTCTTCTGTCAACAAACACATAACACTGTGCCAAACGGAACCCTTTAAAAAGCAACTTAAACAGTTGTTTGGTATTATATTATGTTATTGTACGAATCCAGAAATGTGATGAAAATATGTATGTTCTGAAGACGTGCAATAGCATCTTTTGGATTCAAACGTGATGTAAAAACAGTGCGGAAACAAGGAAAACAGGGAACAGTCTTTTCATTTTGCTCTCTCTTTGCTGCAACTTAAAATGATATTGGAGTTTGAGAAAGATCCTGCACATCCTCCTGCATCTCGTATACACCCAGCAAAACGCATGAAATAAAAACATTAGAAGTTTATGATGGATTTTCCAGGATTTCCATTGATACTGTGTATATTGCATTTTGCTGTTTCTACTACTTCATGAAAAGCAGAAATGGGCAGAGAGGGTTGGGTTATTGGCCGTCGGCCATGTATTTGTGTAATGCATACACCGAGATTTGTTGAGTTATCTTAACTTTTTTTGCCAAGTAATGGTTTATTCGGATAGCGAAAGTAGCGGTGTGGCGTGGTTCGGTCAAATTGCTGTTCCTCCTGAGTTTTCCAGTTCTTTATAAGGTTGTAATATTACTTCGGCATACATATGTATGAAAAAGAAGAATACACAAAAGATTTTTTCATTCTGAGCCGACAATGTAGGAATATCCAGGAATATCTCTTTCAATTTTTTTCATCTCCAATTCTGTTTGCTCAAGTTAAGTAAAGAACTTAGTTTTGAAACTTTGTTCATCTTTCAGTAATCCGAGTAGAGCCAGAATACCACCACGCGCGGTAATACCACTGAGGGCTTACTACATCAAAACTTCAGGTCATATTAAGAAATTCACCTTATTAAAATATTCTAGAGAACACAATATTTTCATGCCGTGACAAGCATTTTTACAAAGGTGTACTTGGTGGGATTGTATTTTTGTTGTAATACTTTCACTCAAATGGCCTGCGTTTTTAAAGTCGGGCGTACTCAAACGTTCAACGTTAGATCAGAATTCAGAAAAGGTAGTTATTGAAATTAAAAGGGCTCGTTAAAATCTTTTGCTTGATAAACAAATCAGTGCACAAATAAAGGCATGTACTCTGAGTAAGTTCCGAGTCTCGCACTTTACCTTCATAATGTTTCACCTCATAAAAATTCCGGTAGCTAGTATATTATTTTATTCTTTATGTTCACACTCGCACTACTGACTGTTATTTAGGTTAATTAGAAAGGAGAAAAATGTTTCATACCAGCCATGCATTTGACTATTTTTGGAAATTCATCTTCACACTGATTGGGTTCTCCAGTTGTACCCTCCAGAATTGATTGGAGTGTGCAGAATCCATAACAGCTACTGGAAACATTCATCGTTTTGCAACAAGCAGTATAGTTGTGCGCCATGATAGATCCAACTCCCTATAAATTGAAAATAGGTTATTACAATACGTTACACTGACCGGTTGGCCTTCACCTCTTTTTCAACTTTGCAACTGAAATGTTGCGAAATACTCACCTTGTAAGCCGCGTAGTCAGAATTTGAGTCTGAACTAGGCAAGTCTATTGTTGAGTTTGGAGGTGAAACTCCCAAAGATATGACTGAAAAAGAAATGAAAAAGTTAATACATAAGCCATCAACTATACAATACTTGCATAACAGCTATGGAAGTGCAAAACTATGAAGCATTTCCCCCTCTTATAGTTAGTATTTTCTTTGCGTGAATATTATCACTTAATTAAAAGAATCAGATCTAGGTGTGGGCAATATTGGGCCTTCAAACTGTGTAATTTTGATATAAATGCGCAAAAAACACGAGAAAATAAAATTGCATTTTAAGCCTCTACTTCTACTGCATGCTACGTAAAACAAAAGCAGTAAATCCTTTTAATGGCCAATTTTAATCGACTTTTTGACACAACACAAAGTCCTTGCAGATTCGTTATTCTCCAGTTATGTAATGGCAGAGTAGTGCAGAGCCCGCCAAAGCATACAAGGATTAAACTAATCCAGCATCAATCATTGGTAGTTCGTGTTTGTGTTTCCTCATCAATGCCAGACAATATTGTATATTGCAGTATAGAATATAACATATTGCCTAACCAAACAGGCCCCAAGACAATCTAAAAATTCTTGAAACTTCGTAATTATTCGTCTTTTCATAAAATATTGCAGCCCATTTAATGAGCTGCATTACAAGAAAAGGGGAACAAGGAAGCCAAGACATTTTACTGTCAGATCCCGTAACACATTCAAAGGAAAATGCGTGATGTGCGTACGCGTACGAATGCGTAAAGTATCCAATAGAATAAAAAATACAGTTAGTTGTATATCAAGCAAGATTGCAAGATCTAATAATTTATTGTATTACTAACCTGTGAGATTGTGAAAGGATCGGAGAATCGGGTTTGTGTTCACCTCGCAGATATACAATCCGGAATCGCTAGGTTGAGAAGATCTGATTGCTAAAACCCACACGTCTCCGCCTTCAATCATTCGGAAACAAAAAAAAACATGACATAAGAATTCACGGAGTCAGGATGATATATATGAGAATAAGAATATTATAAGGAATGTGTAATGCATATTATTACAGTAATACAAAAAATAAGACTCGTATGGTTTGTTATACTCTATACTAATAGGCTTATTTGTCATTCGGATTCTTCACGCATTTTGCTCAATTAGCTGAGACTGCCGCATCAAGGTCATGATTACAACGAGAACATAACACGACATTGAATGATATATTGGTGGCTTTCCGCATGAGGGCATGTGGAAATAAGTAACCGTGAATGAAACAAGGGATCAGTAAATGTGAGATTGATGCATTAAGTGTAGTTACTCTTTTTTGCAATTAGAAAAGCACAAAAGGAAATACGTATGAACTGTCCAGTATAACGGGAAGAAAATGTGATCAAAAGAATGAAAAAAATTAAAATGTAGACGATTTCCGCATTCTCATAGGGTTTGCTCTAGGACTAAAGCCGCTCATGTCATATATATGCACACCAGTGTAACAGTGCTAACGACTTTTCAATTTTACTGTAATCAACGGATGAATAATGAGTATGCAAGTAAGTATCCGCAAAAAAACCAACTTCTAATATAATTTGAGGTGATCGTGCGGGTGACCCTTCCTCTTGATAACTGGTTATTACTATGCATGCTAGAGATATCTGTTGTTTCTGCATGTACGGTACGTGTCGAACATTTCTGTGAAATGGATTTGAAATGCTGGAGTTTGTTGCATGGTCTTCTTCAGTAAATACGATTGTGTAATGTAGTACGAGAGACGAGAGGTGTATCTCAGGTTCAGGTAAGATTTTGCCATGGATTGAACCAGGAACGTCACATTAGTATCAATTATTAAATATAAGCGACAGCCCTGGGACTTGGGAGACTTCACTCGCGTTCATTATGCAAAGCAATGTCTAATTCTGAAACGTCATTTAATTCGGATTCCCAGCTCTGGTCGTTCTAACCTTTGCTCTTCTCAACGCATATAGTAAAACAACATGATACGCATGAGTATCATGTTTAAGTGTTTAATTTTGTTTGACCAGGGTAGTGGACTATTAGATGAATGTCGAAAGAAAGTGAGATACATTCGTGTACTTCGCGTCAAAATAGCTAAAATGCAAGAAATCACTTTTTTAGACACCCGTATACCTATGTAAACGGTTACTAGTTACTACTGTGTGGCACCAAACGTCCATATATCCTGCTTATTATGCTTATTGTCTACACATGCATGGTCTGCATAGAACTACCATTTTATAACTTTTGCAATCGTCAGTAGTTCTGCTACTTTTGCGTAAAGCGACAAGGTGAGTTTGGAGAAGTTGAAACTTCATTCGTACAGTGAGACTCAAAGACAGCTGTAGTGGCACATAACACTGCCACGGGTAAATGGATAAGAGGGTGATATAAGAGCGGGGTTACACGGCTTCGAGTCAATTTCCTGCATCAGACTCTCTCCGAATCCTCTCTCTTTCTCACATAACAGTACAACAACGGTTGCAAGTTTGCAAGCTTATTGGACTTGTTTGTATTGTTATGTGCGTATTAACTTATGTACTCGTTTAACATATTGCAGTGACTTTATTTGGTTAAAGCGAGTTTTCCTTTTATCGAGCTATGCAGTAACTTAATAGCGCTTTTACTCTTTCGCCCTTTCCATTGTGACTCATTGTGACTTAAAAGCTAGGGAAGTTATGCGTATTCGCTTAAAAGCAAAAAGGCAAAGCATTAAAAATACAACCACTAAATGCAATGTCAACTATAAATATACGTAGAGATATGCTTTTTAATACGCAAACTTTTAAACCTTATTGAAGGCCAAATCCTGTATATGCAACCAATTGAGAAAATATTGTGTAGAAAATCGACCCTGTTACCAGCATGTAAAAGGCTTCACGAATCTCAAACTCATGTTCCATTCACAGTGGTACACTGGTCTGGTAATATCAACTAAACGTCTGCTGTACGCATATTCCAAGCGGAATCGCTGAATCTTTTCCTTGAGATGACATGTTTCTGCTTTAAGTTCACGTGTATTTCTGCCATTGGTGTGAAGGTTATTGTACAATATACATGCATTGTAGAGATGTGTACAATATCACAAAGGTAACACAAGAGACGAAGTAACAGTAAAACTGTCATTTGTGTTGCCGGATTACGGGACAATTATTTGTGTGACAGTGATGGAAGTAAGCAACATTTGCATCATTTGCAGCTCCATTGTCCATGCATACAGCAACATCAGTCTTCAGTAGTCGCACAAAATAATACAGGCTAGTGAGTTAAACTTTCTCCGATGTGAGAATATGATATGTATACGTGTTCATGGGGAAGAAATCATGAACAATTGTTGTCTGTTTTGTCTAAATAAACGTTTATTACCAACATCATTAAAAAATATGTATGTTGATCTGCATCCAATAAAACTTTCTTAAAATATTTACCAATATATCTGAAGTGAAAGCAATTTTACGAATCCATTTTTGGTCTCCCTCCATACATACATACTATTAATGCTATCAGTTCTTTTTTTTTAAATCGTACCTTGCACAACCTGGCGTCATTGTAATACTGCCATCATGATTCATGACAGAGATTTATTAACAAAAATACATTAAATTAATAACTTTTATCGGATTTCCTTGCGACCCCAAGCCTACGCATATCATTACCATTACATTGTTTGTTCGGTAGTTCCTACTACTACTTCTTACGTCATTCTTTCAGACTTCTTTGATCGAAAAGAACACACCTACGGAATTTGCTATCTTGTGTCCCGAAACAATGTGAATCCAGATGTACTCCTACCTTTCACACCACGGTATATTCTAAATGAGTAGCAGTGGCTTATTTTATTGCTTAACTATTTTTTATATCTGTAAATTTTAAATTGATTAATTTAAGAAGCTCAAAAAATTACTTACAGAAGTGTTATTAGTTCATTGAACAAGTTGAATTTTGAATTAAGTATTATATGGTTTTTAACACATTTTACAATTGGCAAAGAACGCTGGTTTATTGCATCAAAACAAAAATTAAAACTCTACTTCAGCGAAATGTTTTATGATGATAATTTGCATACATACAATTGCTTCATTGCAAGCTTACAGAAACAATGTACAAAGTAATTTCCTGTTGTGCATGAGTGCAACATAAACTTGTAAAAATTAATCTCAAATTACCAGGAGAAAGGAACTGGAAGAAACACCGTAGCATACAATAATGATTATGATAATGACTCGTCTCTGGAGTGCTCTTGGTTTCACAAGAGCTACAATATTTTTCAAACAACATTGTATACTGAATTACTATAATTTAATAGCATATTCCTCTGTGCAAAATTTCATTTTGTATGATGTCTTAAAACTAAATGGCATTGTTGTTTCTTGTATTTCGGCTAAAAGCAAAAAGATTCCAAGAAACAATACTTGTTTTTCTCAAACTAAATTGCACTTTTCTCGTATCATGCTCCTATACAAATAAATAAATAATTTGATAGTAATGTAGGAGGTACTGCCTGCCACGTGGAATAACAAGAAGCAGAAATTATTGGGGAAACCTATTACTAAATGGCTAGAATCCAATTGCATGCACCAATTTACTTCATTACGTACAAGCAATATATTAAGGCAGTGCAAATTATGGAAATAAGAACTTGGAGCTATGGTTTGGGTGTTGCACATGATAGATAATAGCATACAAACCAAGTAGGTTGAATGTTCGAGATTACAATATAGCTAGTATTCCTAAGTGAAAGTCTTGGTATAATGGTTCGACTGGAAAGATATAAAAAGCTGTGTAGTAGATGATAATATGATGATGATGACTGTAATGATGAGAGTGGAGTAGGGCTCATCCCGTCACAACCTACCTATTTTGCTCGTTTAGATCATCAAAGGACCAGCGAAAAAATGGGAGTAGTGGGAAATCCCATTGAATTCCCCACTTTTATTACGTTACGTTTACATTATTACGTTTAGATATGGGGAGGCCAACAGAAGGAGATTATGGGCAAAGCTCTATCGATGAATGATCATTACCATTGTTATTATTATGATGGTTCTTTCTTCATCTTTCTTTTCAAAAAGTTCATGGTGTTGGTTTGTGAACATGTACATGCTTCAACTTATGTATATAGTTAGCTTTAGCTATACAGAAGTTTGTGCATTGTAAAATTTCGCAGTCTTACTGTACAAACACAGAGGACAATAGCAAAGTAAGCTGGCACTTAAGATGTTTCTGCTTATTGGTAACTGCAGCGTCTAGTTGAGCTCATTAGTTGTTATTTAGCGACATATCTTCTCTAGTATTTGGAGATATACAGGATCATTAAAATAATGTACCTATAACCATTATTACTACTTTCTACCGTCAACCAAAAACACGGTTCGTCTCTTTATAACACTTACTCTAAAATATTTAACTATGCTTTTAAAGCAACCAGAATAATCGTTATGGTCCTCATGATGACGCTAACTATGGGGTTTTAATTTCTTTAACAATTTGGCATCATCGGTCTATGTAATTCAAATTCCCCAACGTCCTCAGTCCATGCTCAGTAGCACGTATATTTCAGTTAAATATATAATGTGTTCCGCAATGGAAAAAGTCTGCTAAATGGATTGGAACAGAAAATTTCAAGAGTAGTTTCCGATTTATTCCCTTCCTAATACCAACCATATAGTGATAATAATAACCAACGTACATTTCAACGGTACTAGTTTTACGTAAGTTGGGCTTAGCCACTGGAAAATGGAACCCTTTAAAATGTCATTTTAATTTAATTTCACACTGTTGCAAATTCATGCGTCTTCATGCCAAGATGAGTTTAAATAAGATTAGTTCTACATATTTGCGTTCGATTTTAACTAGACAGGTTTTCGGTGTAAAATTACAGTTTATAATGCGTAAAAATATTGTATCCCTCGAGCTCATAATAATATTTAAAGGATGCGCGTATTCATAAAAAGTACATGGGTGTACACAGTGAAGACTGAAAGAAAGTCAAAAATTTTATCACCAAATTTAAATCAAAGAAATCTATGTCGTATATACCATCATCTTTAATGTGCTACGAGTAACTACATATTTTCAAAACATGTATTGAGTGACATGCTGTCATCTCCTTTTATATGTATTAAATGCATGCACGAGGGGTAACAAGCGAAGCAAAAAACTTGTATTTCCTACAACTCTTTATGCGACAATACCTCAAAGATTGCATTAGCGTAAATGTTTCTTATAGATATCTAAATAAATATCTGAAAATTTGATAGAGAATCCAACTCACTCTCGCACTAACTATGATGTAGGTGTAGTGTACAGAATCATGCAAGTTTCTAGCTACTCACCATTCTCCCTTGACTCTTGACAGCATTGCAAATTGATTCATGGGTAAAGTACATATTTATAAAGACTTTTTGGTAGTTTACACTCCCCCGAAAGTAATTTTTCTTCTTCACCGATCCATAAAATGAAGGAGATCTCTGCTTATAAAGTTTATAAACTCGAATGGACTTATTGTGTGAGTATTGTAGTATTTTTATTTAAGAATGATTGGGAATCTCCAGACATCCAAAATGCTGTGTGCATGTAGCTACAATACGCAAAGGTAGAGCAAATCTATGCTAACTGTCCACCTAACTAAATAAAATATGAGATGGAGAGAGACGAACGACAATGTACATAAAACAAGGAACCAAGTGCACGGACTATTTAAGTGAGAAAATTGTCGGAATTCATCGTGCAAGGAACGAATGTATTAAGAAGGAAACTGTATTCAACACTGGATTGCAATATGTACAGTGAACTGAGCGAGGAAGCAAGAAAAAATCTGATGAAAACTGTCATAAAGAAAATTGATATATGAGCTCAAACTTTTCTCTTTCATGTTCACATTAGAGTGGAACCCAACTTGCTTTCCGTCGCTCATATCCACTAGTTATCTGGCTTTTTGGGACAAAAAGACGAGAGGGAGTGCTGGAATGGAAGAAGTAATATATTCCAGACAGAAAAAAAGGAAGATGTACATTTCTCTAGTGAGGAGAACGTATATCATGTGTATGAAATAATATGCATATTACTGAGGATTACTAGATTGAGGGAGTAGGAGGAGGACAAGGGAGATGCTTTACATTACCCATATCAAACTCATCATCATATCATTCTGTATTCTTATTACTGTTATGTCTCCCTCCAGATTTTCAATGTGTTTCTTCCACATCACGCAATAAAAGTGGCTTTGATGTTTACCCACCCTCACTCCCACATCTTTTCTGCTCCCAATGTAAAAGTGCAACTATATGATTACCGCCACATGTAATATCGAAGAGGAATGGAACGTATCTTTTGACAGTGTTAATGTAAAGTACATCAACATCTTCAGTGGTGGCTTCTTTGTGTTTCCTGCGGAGGGAGTATGTCTCCTCGTAATATTAGGAGGAAGTATGTTGTGTAATGTCGTAAAAATGAATAAATAACGACTATTTTTGAATTGAATGTACAATGTTGTGTGTGATGTGCAGTTATGCTTTTAGTTCTCTTGAATTCAATTCAGTTATTTATGTTGACTGTTGTACCAGCATCATTGCAATGCTGTATTATGTGCTTGTTAGCTGTAGGTAAGTAAAATAAATTAGTGTTCTTGTGTCTATTATGTCTTGTTATAAAATTGTAACTGAAATTTTGTGTTCATTGCCTTATTCATATATGTCTTAAATATATCCACCATTGCTGTTGATTTTGGTTGGTGGGAACTGAAATCCTGGAGTACTGACAATTTGATGGGGTGATGATTTTTGTTCTACATTACTTTGTGGAGAGAACCCAAAATTTTAAAGAAAATTTACATACCATTATCATGAATTATCCGTATTCTCTCGTCCGAGGTAACCCTGGTCTCTCCTGCCGTGAGGATCTTTGGTCCCGACTTGCCATTCTCCCATTTTTTCCACACTACTGTCGCATCACCCAGATCACGGACAACACAAGTCAGTGGGGCATTCTCTCCTTGTGCCACAGTCACTGGGTTTTGTATGCTGTCGTGCATACTAGGTTGACCTATATAAAACAAAGGAACAAACATTAGCATCACCCTTATTATTACAATTCATAGCACGTCTACGCTTTGTTGTTGTTTTAAAAAGCGACTGTTTCCAAATACCACTAAAATTCGTTATTTGAAAGGGGCTGGCTAAGCGCTACATGACATTTCCCTGTCTTTGTCCATAAAATTAGTACCTGAGAGCTCATCAAGCGTTCTGTAATATATCGTAGTACGTCACAGACAAGCGTGAAACAGAAACAACCTTCAAAAATTTGCAATCTCTTGTGCACATTTACATACTGAAAGAGAATAATTTAGGGGTATTTTCTCTTTCAACTTTAATGTCAATATCCTTTGCTATTTTTAGAGCATTGCATATCATGAAAGTCAAGAGGTGTTGCTGTTGCTGCCACGGAACTACTTCGCACTTTGTCTTTTAAAAATTTAAAGGCCGAGACTGCTCGTAAAAAGTGAGAGTTGTTATTGTTCTTGTGTGCCAAATTGAATATTATGATAGCACCTCACTTCCCGTCAAACGCACAATTAAGTCTTGATATAACACCTGTCGCAATAATCATCACAGCCATTTGAGCAAACAGATTCAGTGTGTTTATTGCTACTTTTCTTGACTTCAACCGTCTGGCAGAGAATTCTAAATAGCCGAATTCAATTACTTCGTAAAAATAGAGAGAGCAAAAACTGCATTAGCGTCTTTCTTTATGTAATACTTTTGACGATGCTAGTGTCATTGTGTGTATAGGATTGTGCATGTTTTGAGGAAGCGAAAAGAACATTAGGATATTATTGAGAACCTTCTAGTTGTCGATGATGCATTTGTGAACGCGACATGCATACAAACAAAGGAGTTTTTAGACGAGTAGACAGACTTGAAAGAGGACTCGGATGACGAGCAGTTGTTGTTTTGAATATGTAACTCCAGTCAAAACAATCCTGTTCTCATTTGCATTTACCGTTCATATGAAAAGAAAACACTTCAATTTTATTGATATTAGGCCAAGTACTTCTTTATATCTGGCCTGTCTACGTACGTTTGAGCATGACAATGAAGCTATGAGTGCATAGCACTTGAACTGCATGGAAAATTTGGCTGCAGCCTGTTTTCTTTCCCGTAAGTCATGTTTGCGGCTTTTTTTAAAAAAGTTAAAGCAATTTAAATAATGAAATACGCACGTAGCAGTGCTGATAATTGTCATGATTGAAAACAGTTACAACCCAGAACCCGAACATGTACATGCCCTAAATCCTTCAACATCTAACTTTTTCAATTATACATTATTTTCCTTGATCAGCGGTTTTTGCGAACCAGTCATTCACTGATGTAAATTTGAGTCGTGATGAAACTAGCAGACATTTTATTTGCCATTAATGTAACTTCAAAAATACAGAGCTTATGCATTTCCAGAGAATATTTTTGTATAGTTTTCATTTTTGAGCAGCATACAGCCTTTCCTTTAAATTATGGTGTCAAATACATCTCATGGTTATTACCAATTATTTTATTGATCTTTTCTCCGCTCAAATTCTGACTGATGCTATCGATATCTCTCACATTGTGGTTTTAATTATATAAACGGACAAACCAAATAAACTTGAGACTTGGCACAGAGAAACGTTTCATCATTGGTTCATATGCAATTTAATTCCTCCACATGTAGTGCTGATTCAATTCAAATCTTTAGAAATATTTCATTAAATTCAGACTTGACGTCCTTACAAGCAGCCATTCCCAATCTTTTCGTTTTATCTGTAAAACCGTGCACGCGACAACAAATAGAGTTATTCTGAATGTGAGCAGACCCAACACTACTTGCATTCAATTCCACCCATCCAGCTCAACGGCTACTGGAAACGATCGTTAAGAAAAACCAAGTTTCTTCACTGAGAAACAACTTTATTGTAGGGTTAATGATTATTTTACAACCCTGAAAGCTTTAATGCTGGCAATAGAATCAACCAAACCAAAAGTCTGTGGTGAAATGGCAAAAAGGTAAACTAAAAGACCAACGATGGCTGCACTGCTACATACACACATGCTATATAGAAAGGCATGGCTTTCTCTGGGATGTTGTTGCCTGATGTGGTCCAAGTCATAGGAGACAACATAATCTGACGACAGCAGCAGCACTTTTAATGCATGCATCCATAGGTATATAAAATGTTTGCTGCTCACGCCAGTCTCTACGAATATTCTTCCCTATTCTTATTCTGTTTCCCTCATAAATGGATTTATTTTCCCATAAAAAGCAACAATTGCTGATAATCTTCCCCACGTGGCACCCACATAAAACTGGTTTATCATACAATTTTTACTACATAATAATAATTTCATGTGTTTCATCATGTATACACGTGCAAGAGTGCATGCACGCTCAGAAACTAAATTTCCTTCCTTGAAGTGGGAATACTATTCCGCGGTCGGGTTACCCCCTTTTCCTGGTTGCATCTCTTGCATCTTATTTATATACAAGCTAGTCATATTGTGGATAGCAAAAACATTCGATAACCCAACCACCATCAACCAGGCTTTTCTTCCTGTTTCCGTAAATCTGAGAGATTTTAACTGCTTTTTGACAGAGACACAGTATAGAGGCAAGAAGGCCATTTTCCTTATTTTTATAGTGGAGGTGTTTTCTTTCTAGCGATTTCTGCATGGAAAAACTGTGCACTCGCAAAACAAACCTGTAGTAAGAATTATGCGATGATCATCCTCTGGCGGCTTTCACCAAATGCTCTCTCTCTCTACAGTGTCACAGTGTAGAATCTGAATAATATGTACAATATCCACAACATACTGTTTTGCTTATATAAACAGGATAATGCTAGTTTGTGCAGTTTGTTCTAAGAGCAGTACAAAGCTACAGACTCTGTACAGTTATTGGTACAGTAAGAGCATCATCACTTGAGCCTTTTCCCCTTTTTCATTCTATGATCCAATTTCCTTTCAGGGTTTTTAAATCGCATCAAAAATCCCACAAGCGGATAAAAAATGAAGAGATGAATGAGTGAAGGGAAGAAAAGGAGTGAATGAATGAGAATGAACGCTAGAGAGGAAAATATGAAGGCTTACTCTTGTTTTCTTTTCAAAAATGGGAAGTATTATTGTGTGAAAGAGGGATCGTCATCGTCGTCGTGATTCACACTATGAATTGAGCATTGCCATCTTTTTGTCTATTTCAATGCACTGCGTACTACCAAAATATAAGTGAAAAGGAAAGGGTTGTATGAAAATGTAAAAAAGGAACATGTTTTCCAAAAGAAAGGATAGAGCATAAAAGAGAAAGAGTACCTACGTTGTATGTGCTTTTCATCACATCATGGAAAGCCATGTGAGTGAGCTGCTGATCTCTTTTTGTGTACTTAAGTGCAATATGTGTTCTTTCATGTCAGTTGGTTGGTAGTTGGTACTACCAGAAAAACAGTTTTCCTTCTATGTCTAATCTACTATAAAAGTATACGTTATTGGGTCTGCATAACACAACATTTTTATGCTGCTAGTCTTCTAACGTAATATGATACAGAATAGCTGGTTATACACGTTTATAAAAAAAACCAGAACAGAATGTTACATAAAAGCGCATTTCGTTTCCCTTTTAACAATTTGTATGGTGGAAAGAAGAGAGCATGGAAAAAATTGTTCCATAATAATTAAACGCTTCAGGGAACATTTTGTAAAAACATGTAATCTGTAAATCTAAAATTAAAAATGATCTATACAAACGTTTTATACGTGCAAGAAGCTTCGCTGATGTTGAAGAATTTTATGTCGTTTGTATTCTTTTCTTTTATATTCATACCCTTTCAAGTTCAAGCGCTTTATTGTAAGAAGCCGGTCGGTAAAAAGAAATTCAATCATTGCGGGCTAAAAAGGCATAAATCTAATTCCTCTAGTGTAGCTCCCATTTTGCTTCCCGACAAAAACAGTACCTGAGTTCATTTGTCGTTTGATGATGGTATCAGTGTACGTTTTTTATTTATTATCACGTTTTTGGAATAGACAGTCAGGTAACCTTAAACTTTTTCCTCTTTTTTGTTAGGTTAATAGTCTCGCAAATCTTCTGCTTTCGCACACAAATATTTTAGCGACTTTGCCCATAACACACCTTAGCACCGCAGAAATAACGGAGTTAGCAAAGCAGTGCGGCATCTCAAAAGTCTTTACAGGTTACCTGCAAATGAGACGTGTTTTCATTGCATGTACAAGGTTAGAAACGCTGCTTCTAGCGTATAAACAGCTTGGTGTGTCACATTGCCGATGATGATGGTCGTGGTGGTATGGTGGTGGTGGTGGGAAAGGCGTGAGTGAGAAGGTAGGATTTTATGGACCCAACTTTTGCAATAATTCACTCTGGGACCATTTCAGAGTATGTTTATGCTTTTTCGTTGAGAAATACGGTATATAAAAGGTAGTTAATGTTTTCAAGGAGCAATGTTATTGCAAATAGTGAAAGGGTAGACGAAAAACTTACTATGTAAATATTAGTGACTGCTGCGTGAGTATAAAGGCTTTCTCTCTTGTTGGATTTTAAAAATAAGATGAACGAGTAAAATTTCAGGACATTTTCCAATACTTAGTCCGTAAGTGGCATCACACAGTATATATGCGCTCAACATGTTCCTCAAGTGAGAGAGCTATTAGTGTGTAAGCACACACTCTAACTGTGTGGATTTGTGTATGTAAATATTTCAGGCTAGAAATTATTTCACGATTCTTCTTGTTGGGGAGAGTTGAGGATATAACCGTTTCCTTCCTTTGCTGTGCAATATGCAATATATTATTACGAGAAAAGTTGTGATGATCAAGTATACCACTTTTAGTTTTATGAAATGAACACATTTCCTAAAATTGGCTACCATTAATGTTTGGATTTCTCAAGAAGAATTACTATTTCTAGTGTAATATACGCGCGTTTATTGCGCACATATAATGCATTAATAAAGTGTAGCCCTGATATTTCATATTTCGGTATCAACTTTGAGGATAGAGTGTGCAGAAAACTTTTACCTGTAGTTATTATTTACTAGGTCAACTTTATTAAATGCTGAGCCAGGCGGGCCACATATCCTGCTATGAGTAATAGTTACGGTCAATAAGTGTGTGGAATACATGGCAAATAATTAAATGCTCGAATTATATAGAGTACCATCGCCGTTTCATGCCTTACACAAGATAGATTTAATCAAGCCAATATGCATAGTTTTTCTGATTACGTAAAAGGAGGTAGGTTGAATAACACGGTGAGGTAACATATTTTGCACTCTTTGAGAAAGCTAGACAGACATGTAAAGTAAAACAACCTCCGTCATTGAAAACAATAACTACGCAGTCCAGATTATATAATCAAGGAGTATGGAGTAGTAACTATATTTTAACGCAATTTACACTAACAGGACATATTTTTTTCTTGCATGCATTATGCATATTTCTATTCCTAACCAGCAGGAAAGGTGTACTTTCCTTTTGCAAGGTCAATTAATTTAACTGGTTGCATTAAAATAAGTATGTTAATGGAACGCAGGCCATCACATAATATGCCAAAACGCCTGTAAGTGTATTTATGCAAGTGAAATATTCTATATTTTAACAAGAAACATAAAGATACATTCCATCTGCTGCAATATATCCAACAGATATGTAGTTTTTAGTCTACACCCCACGTTCAAATTTAACATGGTTCATCAGCTGAAACGAAAATCAAACTTTTATATCTTCGTATGTTGGTTGGGTTCTAAAAATGTGTAAAAGAACGTGATCAATTTAACCATGCTTTGCTTACTCTGCCTACTGTTCCATTCCTTTCAAGGAAACTATTATTTTTCTCTATTCGTCCGTCGTCTTTCCCCCTTACTTTGTACTTTCCCCTTGTTCTTCTCTCTTCAATGTAGTTTTCCTAGTTAATTCAAAATAGAATCATGGAAAAGATTTTATGGTACATAAGAGCTCATCATACGATGCATACTCAATGCACTTTGTTATTAGGTGGATACAAAGTCTAAAACTATTTCTGGTTTTCGAGCTCGCTTATTAAACTGATACAGTGTTTATAGTGGGCATACTCGCAAAAGAAGGGAATGTTAGCACCAACCAGCTATATAACAATCTGAAATGAAGCATAATTAAAAGCAGATTGTGTTCATTCAATTCACCCTGTTTCAAAACAACTTTTTATATACGTGCATGCAGACTAACCAGTTAGGTATAGATCAGTATGCTCGTTGTACCGTAGTGCAGTGGAAATGTGTGCGTTGATATGCTTTTTCCCGACCATGGTACAATAATGCTTTATACTTTTTGAGAACGAAAAGCATTCTCAATTACAACATACTTCTAAAAAACCTATTCATGAGCAAGTAAAACGCGAGTATCCGGTGAAAGCAGATGAAGAAAAAGAACATCAGAGTTCGGACGTTTTTCCCCATTTCACACGAGTAACATGTGAGTAGTAGAATAATAGCAGAGTGGAGGTGTACAAGTATGGAAACGCACACACAAGTAGCTTACATTACGTACGAACAACATTCATTCGCATTCACATGATTACATTTGTAGTACTCATACAACTACTTAAAACACGTTTTTTGGTATGCTGCTGATGATTTTCTGGGTTGAGATGATGATGCTTCAATCCATTACTAACCGTATTCCATATTAAATGCAGCTATCGTTCTCCTATCAAAAACGACTAGAACAGAAGCTAACTATTAACTATGCTGGTTATTTTTGCTTTCAATACTACATATTACTATTAGATTGCTACACACTGACTTTCCTTTCTCTCTCTCTCTCTCTGCTAGTTGGTGATTGAATCAAAGGAAATTGTAAAAGAGGAAGTAAAGAGCCCACTTGGGCCACTTGAGTGTCTCCTCCTTTTCCACAATCCATCTGCCATTACCCTACATAATAAAATGCTCCTTATCTTTTAGATATTACGAGAAAAGGCAGGACGTGCGATGCCTACCTTATGTGATCGGCTAACTATATCTTGCATCCTTACATATAAGCATACAACCATATTTATACTCCTGTTATGAAGCATTATGTGCAACAACTAAAGCTTGGATGATGTTCTGACTCGTCGTTTTTTATTCAGTTCAAGCTGTGCCTTCATTCAATTCACAGAATAGAAGAAAAAGAGCTTTGTTAAGAGCAGAAAAAATAGCTGAGACTAGTCTTCTCACAATGTTCCTGGTGTACGTATGCAAATGCTCCATTATTCTACCACGTAGAACACTTCACAAACACACAATACGCGTCATAATATTGCTCATGTTATTCCCAGCATTCCGTTCGTATATCGTGAGTTCTCATTTCATTGAGTGTGCAAGATGTGAAACCTTGAAAAGAAAATGGAGAAAAAAGCAACGGAATAGAGGATTTTTTCGTCTTTTTTTGTCAGTGAGTGAGTCAGTCAGCTGGAGTATAATATGGATATCCTAGGAAAATCAGCAAGATATGAGATGAAAACAACTGCACACGGGACTCCCTGAATGAGACTTTTTTCTCTATCTTGCTTGCAATTCTACATTTACTTTCTTTCATTTGAACCTCGCTTTTACTTTTTTGTTTCCTTTCATTCAGCCATTCTTACTATTTCACTGCACACCTTTCTGACTTTCACCACGATTGACGACAGGCGACGCTTCTATACTCCTTTCTATTCGATTGTTTTCATTATCGTTTACTTCATGTCTTCCGGGGAGGAAACGGTAGCACGGTGTGATGGAACAATGATGATACTGATAGTCAAGGGAGATGGAGATGCACGAAATTGAAAAGTGGAACGTGAGCATCCTTTTCCAATAGAAAACACCCTGAGAGCAGAACACTGCTGTTGTACGACACCAACAGCTCTGCTATTTTTTTCTATTTTCACTTTCATAGAAGACACACTGAAATACTTCACAAAGGACATCTATCAGAAATGGATACGTTAAGGAAAGTCGGTGAATTCAATAATAGAAACATTCAAAACAAGCCATATATACGAAAATATCATTGGGTCGCATTTCCTCTGTTTCAGCTTTGTGTTGTGCATGGCTAACGTGTCGTCATGCTCTACGCGTCGTCTTCATACTCATGGCACTATTACACCAAACCTTTATTTTTCTATCCAACGAATAGTTGCGTTTATAAAATGTACACCGTGCCACGGGTTTCTCCATTCAGTGAGTACATTTCTAAAACTGCGAACTTGACTTACATGCAATTTAATACCATGATTCCTCTTTGCTACACACTACAGACACAACAATAAAAAATAATATTATTGTGAACAGAAACGAAAACGAGCTGTGCTTTGGTGGTTTAGACACGGAGGACATTACTCTTTCACTTACACACACTTAGAAGAACCTTTTTTCGTACAAGTGAGAACTGTCAAGCAATGAGACATCAGCTAGCAGCCAAATATTCAATATGCAAAAATCCAAATATTATGGTCTGTATGGCTAGTAACAAAAGAAACATGTGTACACCGGGTAAATATGCTTATGCTTACCCATTTAAAAGAATGCTGAGTCAAATAATAGCAGAATTCAAAGTTTTACGAGAAGCGTATCACAAACTTACAGTTGGGCTGAAAAACACTCGAAGGAGTCATGAATACATGGAGTTTTTCGCTTGTACATAGATGTTCTTTGCCATATACATATTGATCATATTGTGCATGTGATTGCTGCAGGAAACTTGTGCACACAAAAAGTAAAAGCAAAGCAAGCAAACACGTCTGAATAAATATTGGCATTGTAAGTGTATGTGTGCGCTTCTAAGCAAGTCTGCTCTTGGCCACGTTGTATTGTGTTCTGTCTGTAGTGTGCTGCAGCTTTCTCTCCGGCAAAATCCCATTTGGAGAAAAGTCAACTTTTATTTCCATTTTAAACCACATAAAAATCGTTTTCTTTACTACTACAGAGTTCATTCTATCCACATTTGTGGTGTCTATCAAGGGAAAGCTAATTTTTACGACTGCCTATTCAGAATCCAATAAAAGTTGGACAATTCCTATTGCTCTTGGTTTATGAGTGTTCAAATTTCAGTGAAAACTACCCTTGACATTGATACTTATATGAGATTTATCTTTTCTACAACTTTTTAATCCATTCTTAAGTTTATTCGAAAGAAGATCAGTTCAAATGCTCTCGAAAGCGTAAAAACAGGGCAAAATTTCTTAAATAAATAGGAAGTGACAGCACCTACTAGTTTGGTTTGCTGAACTGAAATTGAATGCAGTCACTAATGTATTTAGCATACTTATTTTCCACTTACATGCGGCAACACTGATGAAGAAGCAAATAAAAATGTTACTTTTAAAAGTCTTGGTACAGCTTTCTTCATTTGCTTAAGTAGCAACTTGGGTTAATTAAGTCAATTTCGTAAGTTTAATGCACAAGGCTTGGCAAGCCTTGAATGGTAGAATGTAAAATGTTTATGGCATACGGCTATTCTGCTGCTAAGCTGTTGTCTCTACTTGCTATATTTTCTCATTGCGAAAGCCGGAAAAGTACGTGTGTAATTACTCTATTATTAATACAAAGAAGCCAAGCATGATATTCGTCTTTTCTACAAGAAGTTCTACTTTCCTTTATTAAGCTTGTTTAGTGCGCCACCATACATGTCTGCGTACATGTTTAATTGCTTACATGGAGTAAGGAAAGCTTCTCGGTTTCCTTTTATATCATTTGTGGATAGGAATGTATTGCAGAGCAAGTTTTGAAGTTGTCTGCTCCATTAATGAAAGCAGACATTGAGACAGTCTGCTTCCTTATTATGAGAAATTCAAACACTTTATGAGCCCTTCAGATGACTATACAGGAACACGTTAGAACACCACAAATGTAAAATTTTCATAGACAAGGAATCCAGCGATGAAGGAAAAGGCATTTTTGTAAGTTGGTTACTTTGCTATTTGCTCCCTTCAAGAAGACAGGGCTGACTAGATAGCTTTGATGATGATGGTGGTTTCTCTAGCGGTGGTCCTACGCTAATATTATAGGCTATATTATTATATAGGTTGTGGCTTATGGTCTGTGCGGTAATGTTAGTTATGTAGCAGAAATTGTGACAGTAAGAGCTCAGCAGAGTGTCGCTCCGACCTAAATTAAAAGCGCACCAAAAGTTGTACATGTGTTGTATTTATGTCTGTAACACGAGTATGTGTCCTTTATTTTTTCCTTTCCCTTTCTTCTCTTATGCGTGATGTGAATGGGAGGTGAAATCCAAAGAGGAAGCAGAAATTGCACCACAATAAGTATACACATTATTTACTTTCCTTCTTACGCATATATTGAGCTCGCAGAGTGATATCGAGCGCATAAAACCCTACAAAATATTTTTGTCTTCAAAGGAGTCATTTCCCGAAAAAACATGGATAACTTCGTGGAATATTAGCTGTGTAGTCTGTATTTCTAATACTTTATTATAATATATTCTCCGAGAACCAAGATTGTCTGTCAAAGTCATTTCAAAATGGAAGGAGCAAAGCCGCAACACCAGTCAAAAAGTCAAACTAGTAGAGAGGAAAGCATGGATGACGACTTGGATCTGTGTATAGCCATGATCATGGGGAGGAGGGAAGCCTGTGGCAATTTTGAAGATGACAAGAAGACAAGACATTTTGCAACTTCCATGTTGTTTCCCCCTTGCCATTACTATTACTCTTGTTTTTTGCACTTGACATCTCCTATGAACGAGTCAGAAGCAGAACAGGGTGTGAGAGAATAAGAAAACAGGAATATTTATGTGCGTACAAAACAGAACTTATCCCTAGCCCATGTTTTGCTGAATTTTTAAGCAAAAAAACAAATATTCAGAATATTTTTATTTACAAGCAATTTTAAGCTATATTTCGTCCCACAATTCTTTTCCATCATATGAGTGTACCCAGTTAATTCTTTTGTAAAAGTGTGTCCTCTAAGTTGGTGCAGAAACATTATGCCTATCGCTCTCATAGTTTTGCTTAAAATAAATAGAAAAGCAACGACTTTCATCAAAAGAAATGAATTTAGCCTTTTGCTCTCTACCATTATTCTAATAACCGCACTAAAAACTTGTTAGTTTACGGTACAGCACGTTTATAGTTCCTACAAAAAATATCGTCACAAAAAAGTTTAGCTTTGTAAACGAACAAAAATCTCTCTTCAAGCGATGACAGACTAAATGATAATGTTTGCCCGAAAGCAGGAAGACTGAGTGAAATGGGGTGGAAAAAAGTATTTCTTTTTTTGGTTGAACTCTCTGCCTTCTTGCTTAACCTAAGACGTATGCCACCACACACCACACCACCAACAACGCTATCACCATTAAAACTAAACGTGAATATGAAGGGAAACCGCGGTGTGTGTGTTTCAGAAGGAGACACTTTTTGGTCTTTCTCTTTTTCTGCTGTTCCCCCTTTTTTCCTTAAAGATTATAAAAGTGGAAAAGCCGAGGAAACGATTTTACTCTGTAAACTAACATCATTTCCAAAAATGGGAAAGGCAATCAGTTACGACGTTGGTGATGTGGTTGTGTACTGTCGCGTTTTCCTGTACCACACACGTCTTCAATTTGAATGACTATTCTGATACGTGTGCTACTTATATATCCAGTTGTTGTGAAAAGTACGATGGCAGCCCTACCTCTTGCTGCCTGTCGATGTCAACTTTCCCGTTTGACATCTCAACGACAAATTGTTTTCGGTATCGTTTTATAATGCCTCTTTCTCCTAGACGCTGCTAGCTTTCGGGAACCTGAATGGCTATAGATTTGCTGCAATGCGTGATAACGATGATTATGGACGATATTTATTTATGCCAACAAAACACAAAATACTGAAGTAACTTTATTTTCAATTGAACGGTTGGTATTGAAATGAAGAAGGGGAACAGGGAGAATGTATAACTTTTTTCATTTAAACATAATATGCATACCTATATACATGACTAGGTATATAACAAAGTTTTTGGTTAGACACCCTTACAGCCACATTGTAAGTCTTACAAAATGTGGTTACTTTTCTGAGAGAGGGAGATAGATGATGTGAAAGACAAGAAAAGCAGACAAGAAGAAAATCTTGAGGTTTTTCCCTTTCTTTCAAACTTTCCTTTTCTCTCTATTCAAGGACGATTTCTCACAAATCTTTTGTTCAATGTATTTGGAGCATGTGATGTAATAGCTTAAATATTTCTTTTTCTTTCCATTGTTATTTCCCCCGAATACAAAACATGTCGTATTATTTCATTTTTCTCATAAGTGCACGTACGTTCATTCATCCTCTACGACGACAATATTAGCTTTTTTTATTTCAACCCAAGCGTTCCGTGCACTTAAAAATGGAGAAAGCAAAGGAGAAAAAGAATTGGAAAATATTAAACTTCAAGGAGTCTATACATACATAATGTACACATACGCAGTCAAAAACATTAATCCTAGAAATGTTACATAACGGTATAGTTGAATCCAAGACAGACTTACGCATGAAGGAAAAACCAGCAGGGACAACGAAAGCAGATTGTATTGTCATTGTCTCAAGATTGATCGAACTTCAGGAGCAGGCAAGGCGAAATAGAAAAGATAACTAGTATGATGGGGTGTGCTTCTCTTATGTGTGGATTTTTTATTATTATTTGAAGTCTATAGTTGAAACACTTTTTTCACTAGGTAGGGTAAGTATTACGTACGTACTATGTAAGTAAGTACACACATAAACCATAATAATAAAGCAATAAAAACTGATGGAAGAGGAGCAAGAGAAGGAAAATTTCCAGAGAGACTTTCGTAACTTATGCCATTGTCTTCTACTATTTGCCTCTCCGTATTTTCAGTCTTTCTGCATTGCAATGACAGTACTAACTTGGAGTGGTGCACTTACAGACAATAGCGTTAATGCTTAGAGTTTTGTGCCTCATCTAAGGTAAAATTTTCTGATGAATATCATATTATCTTTTTGACTGAACTTGAAAGAGCTCATCAAAGATGCAGAGACAACCACGTATGTTGAAATTTCAGGTGAATTGAGTTTCGAGTATTTTGTATTTAGTTCCATGCGTGCGCGTCTGTCGTATGATCTTGCTGGGAGGACCTATAAATGCCTACATTGAAGTACAATTGGGCATTCTCAACCCAGGAGAGGAATTCGTTTTATTGTTTCAACCTTAAAGCTCGATATTGTGCGTTGAAACCTTTTGGCATTTTAAGTGATTCTTCAGGTCACCAGCCTTCTGGAACAAAGGGATTTTTAAGAGATAACCAAAGAATTCGACAACAAAGGATGATTTACAGTTCTGAGAACATCAGGTTAATAATTTTGTTTTATCATTTCAGTGTCATTTTGATAAATTGGCTTCCTTGCTATATTTTGGCAAGCGCGTGATGACAAAAATGACAAAAGATCCATTTTCGTTTCAATAAGCTGAAAGAAGCACGTAAAGGTATGCGTGTCGTTGTCATTCATGACACGAATAACCCCAGGCGCATACTCTTTATTACTCTTCTACTCCGCTTACAGGTTATATTTATCCGAATATTGTGACACAGTTACGATCACTGGTGCACAAATGGAAAAGTGAATCGAACAAACTCATTGAATATCGGTTGAATAAAATTACATGTTTTCTTGCAAAATTATTGCGAAAAAACCCACAAAACATATCATTTTACTAATAGACTTACGCAACCCATATAACCTATTTTATATGCTGTTCCATAACATCAGTATTCGTTTATTATTGCAGTGATGACGACACAAGGGAAACTCAAACTGTTTGGATTATCATAAAATGTGAAGAGTGGAGATTATGTCACAGTCTATGCCGTTTGCATTCTCGCTTTTTTGGCAAACTTAACTGGTTGAAAGGAATCGAAAAGGGGCCCTTTGTCCCATCATCTTAGGACGTGAATGAATTTTGCAGAACCGATGAAAAAAGTCCTGCGTGTACTATCCACTTTTTTGCCAAACCAAGTTAAAAGGGTAAAAGAGTGGCTTGTTTTGCTTGAATAGAGCAAATGTAAAGTTATATGGTATGCTAAATATGGTGGTGATAAAAGATACAAAAAACTATCTAAAGATGGCAAAGCCACATGTCATTGCTTTCAGTATGATTTGCATTTTGTGTTAAAATCTGTCCCGTTTTTTTCATTTTTATTATTCACCCTTCATTTTGGCTTTATTGCAATATTTCTTTGAATATAATAAACAAACAAAAACGCAAATACATCATGAAAAATTATGTGCACGCTATTTCATGGCTGAATTTACATATAAATACGTATACCCGCGTAGAAAGGATAAAAATGTAAAGCAGAATAAGTAGAAAAGGAATATTCCAAGTTAATATTTGTGTATACCATTCTTGCTACTGCAAAGGAAATCAACAGTGAAAGAAGAAAAGATGCAGGCAAAGTTGCTGTCACACAATAATCGTAATAATAATCATCATCATGTAGGTAATATACACAAGGGAATATTGCACAAAGGATAAATATCGTGACAGAAGCAACATTAGCAAGAGACGCAGCAGTAGGAATGAAATGTTTCGAAAACTGGAAGTAGTTATTATAATAACACGAAACGGAGGGAAAAAGTCACATAGGTTGGGAGACATGTAGAAAAAAGGTACAACGAGGAAAGCAAGACGAGATGAGATAGTCCCAAGTGAAATCCAGGAGAAAATAGCTGCTAAGAGAGGGATATATATAGTCTTTACTTTTTTTAGGTGGCTCACCCTTCCTTGCAGCTTTCTATGCAGAATGCCTCTAAAACCGTGTATGCTTCTTTCATATAATCCATCTGGTTGAATGAATAAAAATAAGTTCTAACGTGCATGTGCATAATGAAATGAAGGCTTTTTGGATAATGTTTACATGAAACTTGAGACGAGATGTTAGCATCAACGGGACATTTTATAAATGAATACTGTATGGTAATTCAGAATATGTCACTTTTATAACGGTTGTATGCTTTTAGATGAAACCGAGGAGTATGATACATGGTGGGACCATTGCGACTATTCTTTTTCATGCGATGAGCCACATTTATTCAAATTCTAATGTGAAATGGGAGGAGCATTTGTCGTACAAAGAAATTGTAGCTTGAGACTAAATTGTGTACCTCTATGAATGTTCATTACTATACTTGGCTTTCTTCAGATTCTTTTCTTTTAGTAGTGCTCACCATTTTTAGCACCTTGGAAAACTAGAACAGAAACTATTTTCAAAAGTGCAAAAGTTTACAGGACGTGTTTCAATGAAACAGGTATGTATGTATGTATTCCATGGAGTATAGTTAACTTTATTCTTGAATTCCATCCCTACAACAGAACGTAATGAAATAATTTTTAACAGTAAATTTGCTATTGTGTTTAATTCATAGTTTTTGGCTCAAGTTATTGCATCGAATAAATAGAAACAACTTTGATTGGAATCGATTCGCGCATCAATTTAATCTCAACAGTTCTATTGCAATTTTCTGACAGAAGAGACACTGTTTTATAAAATGAAATTCTTTCCAATTCCGAGTTTACTCTTTCACTTTAATGATGAACGACTAAAACTTTTGTGATCCTTTTCCAGATTTTCTCTTCTTTCTTTTTGTGTGTTATGTGTTTTGTCATTAAAACAGACGCGACTACAGTAAGGTTGAAAAAGTCATTGTACAGAAACGTAGAAATGTACACAAAAGTGGACTACTGGGAAGATACATACAACTTATCCATTGTGATAATACACAATAATGACGAAGATAATTGGATTTTTGATTGGTATTTACACACACGTTAATAAAAGGGATATCTGGAAAGTCGAATCGAAACGAAAGACAATCACTATGATTATACTCAGATATACCCTCGACAGCCCATCTTGTGGTGGTAGTCTTCAGAAGAGTTGAAGTCACGCAGTAACTCGGAGAAAAACAACAAAAATTATTAGATGTTATTCGGCGAAAGTTGTTTGTTCCCGTTGCACAACAAGTAGCATAGAGTTTAGTACACATAATATATAACGGCACGAAGGGAAGTTTGGATTACGGAAAAGGTTTTTGTCGCACGGAGAAAGCAACACTTTCTTTTCACATTTTCATTAAATTCTACAGTAGTTTCATGAAGAAACACAAACAAAACGATGGGTCTACGACCTATTCCAGCGAAAGCAGAAAGGCAGTCACCATCATCTAAAACTTATTATTATACGAGTTATTATCTGACGCTGTCTCTTTATAATTCTATATTGATTCACATCACAACGGCATTACATATACCTATATGTGCATATATCCCTTCTGTATGACAAAGTAGGCAACAGTAGCAGTAAAAAGTAGTTAAACCAAGAAAGGAAATTGTTTTCTTTCAACTTTTTTCCTACTTGGCCCTTCTACTTTTTCAGGTTTCCTGGAAGCGATTCCTCTTCATTGTGTTAGCCAACTTATGCTCTTTACCATGTTGACGATGATGTAGTCCTTCTAGTTGATTCAGATCTCTTGCCTTTTGCTGACACCATTATTCTGTCTTAGTTAAACAGTGAAAGAGTTAGATATGACTTACGTGCAGGCCGCGTCAAAACTATCGTTATGAATGAATGAGGCCTGTAATCTTAAGAGGAAGTTGGATGACGGATATGAAGGCAACTTTCATTTCAGGAGATACGCGCCTTTTCATTTCAACTCTGAAGTCTCGACCATTGTCTATTTCATGCGCAATATTAAATGTTTGAAAAAAATGTACATTGCATATTATGGTACATGAGAAGCAGCTGGCGACTCAGCCGTCTGGAAAACAACCAGGCCCAGTTCAGTACAGATTACCAGAGCACAAAGATAGATGAGAGAACTAGACGTGAAAGTATATGGGGTTTCCAGGAGGCAATATGAAATTTTATAGGGCATCATTATACATTCAAAAAATATGTAGCGACACTAACACACAATAGGAAATACTGAGCATGTAAATGAGAAAGTAAAGAATTTAAAAAAAAAATACTCCCTTTTCACGAGAAAGTTTGCGATAAGACAGAGACCCGAAAAGCGTACATGAGACGTTTATGCATTAGTATAATATAGCTTTGGAAGTGTATCATCTTAAAACTTTGTGTCGGATAAAAAGGAAGAGTCAAGTTTTTGTTTGTTTCTCTGTTTTTATTCGTCCACCGTTCTCGTCTTTTTTTGAAAAAGACCATGACACATTGAGAATAATATTCTTCCAACACTTTCTTTTCGCAGGAGAAAGTTTTAAATACGCAACTGAACATATAAAAAGTTGAAACACAAACGGTATGTTTGGTTAAACATACTATCAAACTGCTCTTTACTATTTACAAGACGGGAAATTCAACTTCCTCTTTTGTAGCATAGTTTTAGAGGATGAGTATTAATTGCACAATAATTGTTTTAAGTTTATGAAAAAGAGTGTCTGTCCTTTCATTTCCGTTGAAACTTTAGCATGTTTTAATTACATATTTATTACATATTTGCTTTGTTTACATCTCTTGTACTCCCACGTGAAACTTTTATTGTCACAGCACAACATAGGTACAGCGAAACATTTGTCCTTTTTTTTTTACTTTCTTCAAGTCTATACGTTCTAGTGAAAGCTTCCATGTAACAATTGAGATTTTATTTGTGGATACCATCGGGAATAAAGTACCGTTGTTTTAACAAAGTCATCAAGTCATCATCATATTTATTATTATCTTCAACAGTCTATTGTTAAATAATGTGCTCGTGTAGGGAGAAAGTAATGCCCTTGTAAACAAGTTTACTGGTTTCAGGTCAGGTGCTTCTTCAACATAGAAGGCAGATCAAAGCGTAAAGTCATGGAAGACGGAACTGATGAGATGAGAGTGTAGTAAAAGTACCGAAACAATGACGTTCTTTTGGCTTCGAGTGCTCAGATGAGGGAAAGAAATGGAGAGAATGACTGCTCTTCAGCTGAAAATCTACATTCATTCACTCAGGTTTTATGTTATTCATCCACTCCACCAGGCTCTTTTCTTCCACACTGTTTCATTCAACAAAAGAAGAAAAAACGAAGCCCCAGTTCTCCATCTTTTCCTGTGCCATTACCACTACCACTACGACAAACGTATTGTTTTTTGTTTCCACCTAAAAACACTGCCTCTGCATCCTGCTTCTTTCGCCAGAGAGGAAAGAAACAAAAGCACTACAGAAAAAACTCGGCTCTACCACTCACCTTCTGACAGTAAAGCTTTCCTCCAAATAGGACTGCTATCTCACTCAAGCTCTATTCTTGTCAAACGCCGACAAAGGATGAAAGCAAGAGAGTGAATTGGATCATTTACAAAAGACGCTGATGTAATACATAATGAACCAAATCAAATCAAAGAATACTGATAGTTCACCCGGTGGCCTCCTGCAGAAAGGCGGAATAATGGAAGTCGAGAAAATGGATACCGGCATGTCGACGGTAGCGATATTCACGTTTCCGCTATTGTTATAATAAACAGGGTGAAAATGCATTTCTGCATCGAAACCATCAACCGTAGTAGTAATAGTGGCGGTGGTAAAACAACTATCATCAAGGTTTTCAATGTACTTTATACGTTGCGTGTATGCAGACACGACATTCCGCCTTCATTACTATGCTAAGCCCTTCTGCTCCTTCTAATCAAACCTATTTGGTTAGATTGAGCTCATTAATTCCTTTAAACCCTAAGCCTTCACCTTTTTCTTCATTCCTATTTGATATCTCCCTCTTCCTGCTGTCATTGTCCTCTTTCCCTTCCTTGTGTGCATTGTGCAACACTACACAAACATTGTTAAATCCACACCATGATAAAACGGATAGCTATGCGAACAGTAATAGACATAGACCATTCGATTGTAACAAGCTGCTGCTGCAGTGCTATATATGCAGCTACTGCACTCTTGGGAAAGCTAGGAAAGGGAAAGTTATTTACCCGTAAGTTCATCATAAATAGATCTATATTCATTTTGCAGGAATCACATAAACATATAACACGAGGTAACATATAACATAAGGTGGCTTGAAATTCCGGGAAAACAACACACCCAAGCATTCACTCTACATTCTCTAGAGTAACAGTGATTAACCAGGTAAGTAAGGGCGGTAACCTTTTGGTTCCTTTTTACTCGGCATGGTTTGTATTTCCAGTCCCAAGTACAGTTTTTACCAAATCTGCTATATATAATATAAATTTATATTACTTGGTACATCCTAAAGTTTCCGTTTCATGGATGGTTAGTGAAAGAGGTGTGAGCAAAAAGCTCAATCTTTTATATTAAAAAAACTTTTTGAGCTATACGCTCCTCAGAAGACATACAAGCAAGCGTTTCATGGCAAGTCGTGAGAGTAATTACTTACATAAACTTGGCAATAATTTTATGCATAATCTATTATAGAATTAAAAACTCTGAGGCTGGGCATATAAGGTATTTTATCAAAGTCATGATATTTTTCCACCGCAGTTTCATGCTTTATTGGCAGTACTACCGCCATCGGGTTCCTTGATTGGTATAAAAGCATGGCTACTGGATTGCGTGCTGCACGAAAACTTTTTTCTAAATAACATTTGCTCGCGTTTTTACATGATGTATTGTGGAGAATGTATAGGCATACTCCTCTGCACAACTTTTATATCACCCCGTATCAGCAACAATGGCAGTAGCACAATCGCAGCGTGGCAGCCCACATGATAAACTTTATCGTTTCCCACTCATTACTTTCACTCGTAGTTTAACTAGAGAAAGTGCTACCTAATGCGGTATTTTGAAAAAAAATGTTCAAATATATGCCACGGATTTTCGATTGTGTGCTACGTTGCATACACATACTATTACGCATAATTATAATTTGTATTTGCTCTCATTCTGCTTAATAGTCGATTACTCGGTTTTATAGTCGAGCTGACCCAAACAGTGAGTGTATTGTTGGCTACTTTTGAACAAGCAAGCCAACAACTACTGTGCTAAGATTTTTTGTTCTGTTCCCCTAAATGACTTGAAGAAGGAATGTTTACGGACTTACGTTAAGGTATTTACTCTACACACAAGACTATTTCAGTTGAAGATGAGTACACACAATATGCATACGAGATGAGTTATTGCCTACATTGTGCTGCTGTTCTCTCTCTCTCTCTCAAATGCTCATCTTCCTTCCTTCCTCCTCTAAACCACCACCGTTGCACAAACAATAGCAAAATCAAAATGTGTATATTGCATAGTACAGCAGAACACTGTTTAGACTTTGATGATAATAATATGATGATGACGATGACTCAGTTCCGCTGTCTCTGGCATATTTTATCAGCTGCGGTTTTAAGAAACGTTGAAAAGGTCTCTCCGCTTTGTAGTAGTGTGTGGTGCTTACCCACCTCTAGACAGTCTGGAATAAATGAGGATAAAGCTGAAAGAATATCTCTTGAATTGCTTTGGGCTGTATGCGTCTCTAATACGGAGAAACTCATGCGGCGAATGGAAGAGTAAATGAAGGAGGGTAAAACTCATAATATTATCATCGTGCATGCATCCCACTAAATTCTCAGTTTATGGGCACATCATGATGATCAGAGAAAGAGGAAAAATGCAAGGAAATTGAGAAAATATGCATGCAAATAAGCACGAAAAATCGGCAAAATAGGACATAAAATAGGACAAATTTTCGCAAATTTTAACACTATTTGCTTGAAAATTCCGTAAAATATGACATAGTAGGACAATTTTTCGCCAATCTTTACGCTATTTGCAAACAAAATAAGCAAATTAGGACAAAAT
>JAQIXX010000562.1:0-54762 GCA_034700605.1 Willowsia nigromaculata | reverse complement strand
CTGGTGACAATTTTCTTTTACCATTTAACGGTTTTTTATTTCAATCTAGGTACTCCGTACTGGTCTCAGGGGGCAGAGAAGCAATATTACGTGACCAAGAAATGTTCGAATCGAACTCATTGTGAAGACAGACGCAAACAGTTTGTTCATCATTGCCACCATATTTGGTATGAGGATTGGAAATGCGCCGAGTGCTGTCAAGGGGACAGGTGCAACTACTATGCTATCGTAAGTTGACCCAAACAAATTTATAGCCTGAATATATGACTGACCATTAGGATGAAAGATAAATAAGGTTACCGCTAAAAGCAATGATTCAAGATTAGTAGTGTCGATAATTCATTGCTTCTGGGGGTTAATTTGTGAGATACATCCACAAGTGTGCATAATCTGTGTGCGCAACGGATATCACTGCAATATAAATGTTCCAAATAAATCGTGCTCTTCGTTCGACAAAACTGTTCATCCGTTATTCCGTTGTATAACTCGACCGTAACTTCTTTTTGCATGCTTCTGTGCTTTTCAGCTCGGAGCTGGATCTGTGAAATTCAGTTGGCTCATCCTTGCCGTATCGGTTGCTGCAAGTATAACTGTTTACTCAAAAAGAAACTTTTTCCTCTCATGATGGTCCTCGCTAGAGAGTGGAAATGTTGTATGTTTAATGACTATTTAGTATGAATCTGTGTTATTTTGGTGTGTTCAAAAGTATAATATGCACTATGCACTATATAAGTAGCAGTTCAAATAAGGATATGATACGCAATCACGGATTTCAACTTTTAAAATCATCGTTCGACCGTGGCATCCGTCTTTGCACAAACTGCATCATTTACAAATTAGCAATTTACGACGATGCGGATGGTTATGGTGTAAGTGGGATCAGCCATATAGCTTTAAAGTACAATTCACTTAATTCATAGTTACTGCTCGTGTATATCAAATTTCATAGTATTATATTTACATACAATTGAATAAATTTTTATAATATACTTTTTTATGGGATTGAAGATGAAAAACATAATTTGCATGAGTTCCATGAAATGAAAGCCTGCGTACTTTGTGTATTTCTAGCAATCACTGTAATCCATGATCAAAGTTGCATTAATGGGCATATCAGATAATGTTAAAAACAAATGGCTATAAATACACCCGAAGGCACAATTTATGATGAACTCTAGGTCTCGGATCACTGCACTTACAACTCTTGTTTACATAAATCGAATGGCAGAGGATCTAACGATGCTATTTTGCTAGAAATATGAGACAGCATGAAAATGGATTCGAGCTACCAGTTCACGAGTCTGTAGCTCTTCATTAATTAACTCGGAACAATATGAGCACAGAGTTTCCTTTGTTGATAGCTCTCTTTGAAAGATTTAAAAACAACGTAAATTCTAAAAACATACATCCTAAAAGTAATAAAGTCCCGCCCTGTTATCCCATAATGATCATTACGGGTAAGCTACAGTAGTAGTCCCCCAACTTTCAATTTGCGTTATGTATTTTATTTTGCAATAAATAGGGGTCACAAACATGTACACGAGCGTGACCGTTTTCTATGATCACAGGCAGGGTTATTTATTAGGGTATAGTGACATTCAAATAGTATCTCAATTACACGACCCTTGTTATCATGTCATATTTTATAATAATTTATGTACATTCCTACATTTTGAAGGAACAACCCACACAATTTGCTTTGATCACGTTCTGATTTCGGTTAGCTTGTGGCTTCCTTCACATCCTGGAATTATAATGAATTCCATTGTCACAAAATGAACTCCTGGAACCTCTCAAATTTGTACCTAGTGCATTTAAATAATTCTTGCCTCAAGACGTTTCTGCAACTTGATACTGACTGATCCTACCTGTCTTTCTTGTCTTTATTAAAATAATATGGAATTTGACATTTAGCACAGGGGTCGTGACGTGTATACATGTAATATGGTATGAGCTTATGGTTAGTCTCTTAGTCTCTTAGTCTATAAAGAATGAGATTATTTGTTCCCAATACCGTCGATCTCCCCAGACGCCATTTACCATGTAATACACGTTTTGTCCCACGAAAACATTCGCCTCTGCACTTCTCCACCACATCTCTCTGAATTGGGGATATTTATTGCAGAGCTGGATCCTCAAAGTAGAACCACTTAAGTCATGCTGGATGGCAGTGGCATTTAGTTATGGTGAAAGTCCCTAAACGATTTCGGTTTTCCGCAGCGTAATAATCCTCTTTCTACCGCACTAGTCTAGAATGGTATGATAGTCGATCTGCATACGAAGAGATATGTAAGAGATCATAAAATAAATTTCCTATCCCTTTTTCTAACAAATGACCCCGAAAATTGAAGTAAGCTTTGTACTTTTAGAATTCCTTCGAACAAGATTCATACGATAGCTAGGAGGCATCTAAAAACTTGTCATAACTATAAATTGTTGGAGAGCATATACTTTCCGGTGAAAGATGTGATCTTATCATAGTCTATAGAGCAGTTCCTTTATCAAAATGTGACACTAGAAAATCTACACAAGCAAACAATGAACAATGAATAGTAGTAGTGGATTTCCCGCCACGTCAGCGATCTCTCTCCTTTTATCTAATATACCATCACATTGAGTGAGAAGGCAAATAACAAATAAAAGTACAAGAAAAAAATGCTGGTTTGCCGTTAGCATAATATAATTTAATAGTAGAAAAGATTGCTTGTTTTTACAGTCTTAACTCTTATTCTTTTCCATTAGGAAACACATTTCCACTTTTCTGTTCAAGTCCAATGGTCGTTTGCTGTCCTGCTGCTGCTGCCACTGCGGTGATGGTAAGTGATGTGGTGTCGCTGTTACACTATCAAATTCGAGATCTCGGTGACAGAAAGACCAACGACACACATTTCTCCCATGTACGCATCACTCAGGATTGAAATAGAAAAGAATGTAGAAAAGACAACATCTTATGAACTGGTTCCCTTCCTTCCTTATTCTATTGCCTACCATGCTCCTGCCACTAAAAAACCCAAGCTGTCTTTTGTAGCTTTACATCCTCCGAAAAAAAAATCAAGAGAAAAGGAAGCAGTAAATGTCTGACTGGAAAGAAGAATTGCAAATAGGTATATCACAAAAAGAAGGCTGCATGCATATAGAAAAGAATGAAGAAAGACTTTCTCTCTCAAGTGGAAGGAGAGAGAATGGAAAGAAAATGCATGCACGAATTATTATAGCATGAGAAGGGGACTTTACTAGCTGGTTCTTTGAAAAGTAAACGTGTAGCTCTTGTTGAAATGAGAGTGGTGGAGAGGAGGCATGACGCGATATATATGGAGAGCCAGCAACAACAACACAACAGCAGCACCAATATAATATAACATCAGCTTAACATGAAAAGTGAAAGAAGAAAGTAGTAGTACACATATCCTTTGGGCTTGTACAAAAAGTTGAAAAGATGCAGCATCTGCTTTCTTTTTCATCGTGTCTGTCGACTTGGTATGTGTGCTTTCTCCGATCCGTGTCTCTGCTTACCAGCACAGCACACCACCCAGCCACCTCGCCTTTTCCTTTTTCCTGTTGTCATTCGCTCACTTATTTCTTCTTAAACAACTGCGAACAACGTTTCCTACGGACGACATACTGAGAGGGAGAAAGAGAGAGAGAGTGCTCTACATATTATCGGGGCAGAATTTGACGACGACGACGACTCCTTCTTTGACATGACCATTCACAAGGGAAATTTTGTCAGTATCCATTGTACATATTTATATTTCGAGACGGCTTTTATTTTCCTTCGCTTCATAATTTTTCCACTTCTCTTCCTATGGTCGAAAAATATTTGCGTCATATTGTAAAGAAACGAAAAAAAGGTCGCCCTGATAATAGAACTTTTTTTTCTCTCTCTTGAAAAATATAGTTGAATATTTGCAAGTAACTAGCATGAACACATAAACACTTATATATGAATGTGTGTGCTTTTATTCTCCTGTTATTATTATTATTACATTACTGAAAGAAGAGCCTCAAGTAGAATGTATATTACAAGTCCCAGGAAACTGGAGGAACTAGGGAGAAAGCATCAGCAGAGAGCAGTAAAGGAAGCGTAAACACTGGGGCACCAGGAATGCACCGTACTATTCATGCCTTCTACAAGCATTTATAAAAGAGAGAAAAAACGATGCTTGACCAGAGTTTGGGAGAAAGAATGTGAGTAATAACACAAGTTTCTCTTTTTCCCATTTTTCTCTCCAGAGTCATACAGACTTGGAAAAGAGTAAAAAAAAGTTCAAGCGAGATAATAAAGTGGGGGAAAAGGAAACACGGTCAGAACCCACTTGAGTCATGTTCTCGGCTCTTCACTTGTTCTCCCTTTCACTCTCTCTCTTACACACATGCACAATCATTCCTCTGTCTCTATGATCAAAGAAAGCATGCTGCTTCTCCCACCACAGGCATTGGTACAACAAAAAGGAATATTATAAATCTTGAAAAATAGAGGGATCATTTCCAAACTACGGGATTGCCTCCTTGTCAAATCTTTTCTCTCTACGATCCAATCTATACGTTAAATAATAGTGATATTAGTCATATAAAAATAATAATGGGAAAAAATAACAAGGGAATATTTGTACCACAGAGAGAAAAGTAATCGATGGAAAACAATCATGTATATGAAAGCCCATTGTGTGAAAGCTATTTCTCCGTAAATGCAATAAAAAATAATAATAAAATAATAATAACAAGCGCTCACAGACCATCATCATCCCGTTTGCTCTCCGCAGATTCCTCGTTTTCAGTGTAAAGCTAATAGCTTCGAAATTCTACCACGTCCTGAATGACAAGACATTACTGCTTAATATACCTTTGATATATTATTGTGTTGTTAAGTGAAGGTAAAAAAACCGTTTCATGGTTAAGCGATGTATTTTCCGTACGCATAGGGTATCATCATCCTCCATTTATTCTCGGCTCACTCAATACAACATTGCCGTACACACGTACGTCCAATTCGAAAGCGTCCAAGAAACGTGGGAAAAGAGAAAGGAAAAGGCGAGAGAGAGAGAGAGAGAGAGAGAGAGAGAGAGAGAAAGTAAGCGAGAGAAAGAGATGCTGATGCTGATGCTACTGCTTTCTAGTTCCAGTACAAATGGAAAATGTTCATTGACATCATCATCTTGTGTGCGAAGGAAAGCAGAAGGCAGGGGAGAAGAGCACACCATACTGAAATTGGCAGTCTGTGAGAGAAGAGCCTCCTCTCGTCATCTTACCACCACCAACACAATATTATCTCGTGTGGTCTTGTGAAAGTTGAAGAGGCTTTGCTTGTCATCAGACATAATGCAACAGATATACAGACGTGCCTAGTGAGGTAGTCAGCCATACATTAGAATTCACTCACACGCAGAAACTTCAACAACAATAAATAAACCAGAGAAATTTCTTTGTGTGTATCATGTAAGAACACTACTAGCGCATTTATTGTCATTATTATTGTTGCTCAATAAAAAATTACAGAGACGTTGCGTAAGTTTGAAAGCAAATACCAAAGCAAAGAAACTGCGCGACATTTCTTGCTTTCTCCAAAGTGAAAGTTGTCTATTACCATTCCATTTTGCACAACTTTTCCTCCATCCCTTCTCGTCTAATCTTGCTAATGATAGGTTCATCTTCTAAAACTTTTCCAATCCAATATTAGCTCTAAGCCAAACCGTCGAGATATAGAGGAGTAACGGAACTGTGCTAGTTAATTATTCATTTGAAAACAAGAGTAGACCATTGTTCTTTTGCTAACATTTTAAAAGCTTTATTCCAAGTTCCAAACCATGTTTGTAAATTTCTATTTTCAGCAACTAGTACGACAGAAGGAAAATAAGAATATAGACTAGGACTGGTCATTAAAAGGGAGCTCCTCAATTAGACAGTACAGTCCGACAGACAGAAACATATTCAAAAAAGACTCTTTGAAAGTAGATTTCGCTACTTAATTAAGGACTGCTTGACAGCTGCCCATAGTACATGTCCATACACATTCTACAACTCTCAGATGCACACACATAAGCCATACAACATTTTGTATTCCAATTTAATTCATTTGTGCTTGGAGAATTAAGTAAAACTGAAAGTGGAGAACTTTACGTGTGTTGACATTGACTTTGTTTCAAAACCAAGCCTGAAGGAGACAACCCTGTTGAGTAAAGTAAGCTTTACATACATATTAAATGAAGAGCAACCTGCTAATTTTTGTGAACTGACTGAGATAGAAATACAATTCTCTCAAGATATATTTAAAAGCGTGCAACGTTTTCTCTTCAAATTTTAGATCTTGATTAAACCTTCCCGTCTCTTCAATTACTCCTGGGAAAGCAGAAGCTTTGTACCTTTCATCCACCTCCTAAAATGAAAGCAGAGTTATTCATTTACAGTTGGGTCTTTTCCCACTTCTTCCTTGTCGTCCGATCAGGTTTGTATACTTTCATGCATTTCATCGCTTATCATTAGTGTAAACATAAACTTTCCTCTAGTACGTGTCAAGATAGCAACAGTTTCCAATTATCGAAAGAACTGGAATTGACTTGCAATAAATCTATGCACTTATCTGCATTCACGTTTTGATAGTAGTTGGGGATATAGCTTGTAATTATGATAATCTGTGGAAGTTTTATAGCCATCTAAAAACGGAAAGCAGAGATTCTGATTCATGGCTGGCCTAAATACTCTGTAATCCGTTTTAATGCCAATAGATATGAACATGAACCCAGTACTCTTTCTATTTCACTCAAGTCTACTGCCAAAATGGGTTGTTCGTTGTTCGTATGCCTGGAGTGCTTGCTATTGTAAAACTTGCTTTTACTCCCTTGGTTTTTATTAATTCGTATAATTTCCATTTATTTGCTATGAATGCAAAAGAAATAAAAACAAGAGCCTAATTACTGTCCCACATCTCAGAACGGCTACATTACATGAGTAGTGACTCATATTTCTCATATCCTGTTTGGCAGCCACTGCTATCGGTGTGTGCTTGTTTCTGTTTTTATGTATTTCTGTCTTTTTGACAAAGTTTTAAGCGTGCATATAAAAAAAGTACTCGGTTTAGTAGCGCATGGTTGAGCACGCTTTAGTTCTACGCTCTGATTTCTGGGCCATTAACTTCAAAAATGAAACGCAAAGTTTGCTTAATAGATACATAGTATAAAGATGAGCGGAAACCAAAACTCTTATCATGTAATACAGAGTATCAACAAGGATAATAAAACAGTAGAGAGATAATACATAAAATTCAAAACGGAAATGAGGATTCCATCGCTCCAAGGAAAATCTAATATCTATTGTAGAAAATCTCGTGTCTTGTTCCTGCGTACTATCTTTAGATATTAAACTTTTGGAGAATTTTCTTTTTATTTCAGTTCTTTTTTTTTTGCATATCCATCGTTGTACACAAAGGTGAACTTTAGGAAACTATTGCATGCATGGCTCGTTTCACCACATTCTTATTCTTTCCTGTACATACATATCCATATGAGTTTTCCTCGGTTTATGTTGTCTACGTCGCTGTACCGAGACCCGTACATGGTTGCCCGCAAGTGCGTTTTATGAGAACAAACAGCATAAAGAAAACTAACTTTTAATTTTCCCTTCGAAGGAGCTTGGTCTGGGAGTAGAATGTAGAATACTTACAAAGTCCTATGACCTTCGTATTGACGAGAGTAATAATAATGAGATGCATAAAAATCCTGGGTTTCCCATTGAGAACGCGTTCCCTAATATGCATAATATATTGGTTCTGGATACGACAGGTAGATTTTACACGCATGAACTTCTCATTTTTCGTCTTTTGTACTTTCAAGACGGAGAAAAATCCATGTATACCTACATTTATAAACTCATACCTGAATAATATTGGTCTACTAATAAATGTTTAAGATGTACACGCTCAAGTTACACATTATTGTATTGCTTTTCCTGCTGGAATACGAGGGTAAGATAAGAAAAACTCATGAGGACGACTTCTTTATCATAATCAGGAGAAAAGTTTTCAGTCAACTTGTACTATGTACTTTCGTCTTTGAAGCATGAAGTTTTTCTGGTGGAAGTGGTTAGGCATTCTAACTTTATACACAGCTTTAAAATAAGGAAAATTATATGATGTTGTCGAGAGAAATGAACGGAAGAAGAGCAAAATACGTTAATGCAGTCAAAGTAAAAGAGCTTTACAATGAAAATTTTGTTTCGTGCAGGAATGGTGTAAAAGAAAGGATGAGGTTTTATGAAACTACTTATAATTTTGCGGTAGAAAAACTACTTCACCAGGAACTGTCCTCGGAGTTGTTAGTTTTAGGTGTGTGCTTTTTGCAAAAACGAGCAACTAACTTCAAGGATGATGGTTCTGTGCTTTTTCTTTGTCAAACATATTATGCAATATAAAGTATATTATCAGGACATTCATCTTTACATGCCTACATATTATTCTTTAAAGATGTATTTTGTGTTTGATTGCAAACACACAAAAACTGAGCATGGATTTTCATCATAATTTTGGCAAGTACAGATTGGACTCGCCTTCATGCTTTGCTGGTGTTGTCGAGAGAAAAGGAAAATATGGTAGTCGACATACTTATTTTAACGAAAAATATGGATGAAAGGCAATTGACGCTTCATGGAATTGAATGTTATCCAACAAGAAGAAGTTTGTCTTTGTATTGTACAAACAATATTATATGAATAGACACGAAAGCTGAGAAGATGAGGGCTGAGCCTTTTCATACTTTCACAAGATATATGTTGTAGATTTAGTTATAATATGCATGGAAGCAATTTCCACAGGAGATTTTGCTGCATTACTTGACAAACTTTTTCTCATTTATGGAACATGGTTGTTGCATGTTTACAAACAGTCAACGCGCAAAAGCTCTTGATAGAGTATCCTCTAAGATTTCTTTTCCTTCAGAAAGGGCACGTCGAGAAAGGGGCAAAATCTTGAACAAAACTCTCTCCTTTCAACGAGGAAAACTAGTTTGTTTGATGATGTCGACAATAGAGATGGAGCAATTTTATAAGTGACCGAGACCAAATCGAAAGTTGTCCGCAAAATATTTCTACACCAATGCCTCGGATGTTGTTTATTGAAACGAAGACAAATGTTGCGACTCTCAAAATCATAAAAGTAACAGCTTTCCCTTTCTTGTGTGCTGCTGGTAGCCCATGTTTGTTTGTAGAAGAAATTGACATCGCATTTTCAAACATAATTCTTTCAAAGATGACATTACCTCTATATATCTGTATATTTATAGCAATAGACTTTTATAGCAATAGACTATTATAGCATCTGTTTTCCAAGAATGCATATCGGAAAATGAATTCCAAATGTAGGGAAACAAGCAAATAATATCGACAGGTTTCTTTTGAACCTTTGCATGTAGAAGAAAGAAGTGGTTGGTTGCATAATACTTTCTTCACAAAAACGTAGGCATTAAAAATCAAATATCAGTAAGCAACGCACATTCACTGAGGTAATTTGATGAGATATAATGGAAACCTCTCATTCGTTATGCCACTAGAATCAAATTAAACGGTACATTAGAGACGCCCAAGAAGAGTGGAAATAGTGTTGCAAAGCCTGTGTACGTGCCTAATACCAACCTACACACATGTCTTGATTCATTCTCGCATTTAATATCAGAAATGGGATGGGACATCTCAGGAAGCACGTCGATGTACTACGTTCACGTACGTAGGCAAAAAAGAAAGGCATGCAAAAAAAACGAAGAGTTTTTTCTACTTTCTTTCCCTACGTACTTTCTTTCACTCAATTCAAGTTGATATCTGGAAGAAATATAATTGAATCAAAAGGAAAGAGCACTGAAGCTACCGCTCTTGGGAAGCAATCGCTATTAAAGTGCGATGTCTACCGTTATACCTACTGGAACATTTTTTTTCTCTCTCTTTACTTTCCACCGATATAATCTGTACTTATGTCGTGTACATTTTGAAAGTTGCTCAAATGTACAGCACCATTACGACAGCCAGTTTTATTGTGTCTTCCTTTACTTGGCAGTAAGTACAGTAAATTGTAAGTGCCATTTTAAGTAAGAGCAGAGAGAACACACACTTTTCACAACATTTTTTATAGTGTCTTTACCTTACATATTACATTATAGTTGATAAAGCATACTAATGTAACTGACGCAGTTTATACACACACACACACACTCGAAAGTGATTTCTAGTCATCGGAATCAACGAACCGAAGTGTAGGAAAAGTGGGAGAGAAAGAAAAAAGAACTGGGGTGAATGAGAATACATTTTTCCGCTCGTTGCCTTTATAAGGGCTCTCGTTCTCCCATACACACACGACGTGCAGAACAGTGAACAGTCATTCAATTTAGTCCCTGACCAAAAGAACCAAGTGTGTGTGAAAGCGTAAAAACAAAGAGACAAGTTAGATACAAAAGCAAATACGACAGAGCTGCATATTTTCAAGTATAGAAAGTGTCTTTGTGATTTTGGACTATATAAACGCATAACCACAATGCATAATTTACCACACACATTTGTTAAAGACATAATTGATTTCACATGTAAACTAGTGGCATGAAAGACATATGTAGCATTGGTTTCATACAAAGCAATGGAACTTCCGTTATGAAAGTTATAAATCTTTTTAGTGGCAAGGAAGGACAAGACGGTTGTGGTGCCTTGTAGAATTTACTTCATTTTCCTGTCCTTGTACTACAGCTTATAAGTTTTGGGAATCGAAAATTTAAATTATTCAAACAAGTTCAAAATTGAATCCGAGCGTAGCTCTACACGGCATCATGTTAGGCACAAAAGTGCCAAACTAAATTTCATGCTTTGTGACATTTCTTATCATCATTGAGATTGAGACTGAGCTTCAAGCGAAAATCATACATATGAATGCAGCATTGTTTCGTAGAGCCTCTGAAAGTCTGAACAAAATCTGAAGACGTAGATGTAAGATGCAAGTAGTTAGCAATTTTACCTGTTTCTAGTTCTGTCATAAGTCATAAATATGACATTTCGTAGAACATTTTCTTTGATGGTTTCATTTGCATGTAGTTTTTCCTGTTACCTTGTCTTACCAAGATGAACTACTAGCTCGATCACACTCTGTAGTTACTTCAGCCGTTTGGACAAGAGAGACATGTAAAAGTTTCAAAAGAAGTTGCAATTATTAGTCTATTCGTCACAATTCAATTGTATAATTATTGAAATTGTGAAAGTTTGTTGGCATTTTTGAAAAATTTTTAATCCGGTTTTAGGTACTTCAACCATTTCCTTAACCAGTGTGACATTTTATTACAACGTTACAGCGGTTGATTGAAATCTGGAGAAATGAGGAAACCTTTGTGCGAGCGTGGTTGGTAGTAGCAAACGGAGAAAGTAGCTTTGGTTCTTTGTTAATATCCTGAAGGCGAATTATTCTCTTCAACCATGGTTTGTTATAATAATAATAGAGGTGGGGTATCTAGATACTTCTTTCATGTCAATGCAATGCCAAGATTTTGTTAACTTTGTTGGCTCGATTCAACTTTGAGTGAGAAATGCCTAAAATGATATAAGTATTCCAGATAGGTTACCACAAAAAATAGGTCTCGCCACTCAACACGGTTAACCGAGGCCAGTAGGCCATGTCATCTGAAAATTCTAATTAACACGAAAATAACCAGCGCTTTTCCTCAAGAAATCTATATAATCACGAACTGAACATTATGCATTTTTTAAATGTGTATTCTACCCTTCACTAAAGTACAAGTGAGAACTGAGAAGAACAATGGATACACGTGTCTGCATTCAAGGACCTATCGAAGGTTAATGAGGATATCTCTTCTTCTTCTGAACTACGCATTTCCTTTAATACTGACTAAAAAGTCGCCCTGGGGTACCTATTTCAGATTTTAGGGTATGCTTGAAAGCATTACTACCCCTGGCGCGATCTCAGATTGAAAATTTTATAATGGATTCTGCACAAATGTTTATTCTTGAAATCGAAATTTGAAAAGTATCTGCATAAAAACATTTAGAACAACACGCCTTGATTTCAATTAGTCGCATTTAAAACGTGAATTGCTTTTTACACACGCACTACATAATTATATAACAACATTTCCCTAGTTTTCCATATACAGTAATTATTTTGCCCTAAGCAAAAAAAGGAATATGCAGACCTATTCAAATTTGAAAATCTATTAGAACATAACAATCATTTTTGCCAGAAATACAATTCATTGTCATTGTGTGCCGTGCTTTCACCTCCCGTCGGATTTCTCCGTTGCATGCTTTCATGCATAAGTACATACCACTCCACCATCTCTACGTCCTTACGTTTCCAATTTGATTTTGAGAACACCGTTGTTTTCTAATGCACACTTAAGAGAGCTCTCTGGTCCCGCTTCCAAGCTCCCTTTACAAACCGCAAAATGCTAACGAAAAACCAGTCGTTTTGTTAGTGAAAGCTTATAGAGAAAAGTTGCATAATATTCAATATTGTAACTTCAGAGAAATCCAGAAATCATATATTATGCAACACATTTGTATATTAAACTTACACATGCTTTAATTTTCCATTGCATCTGAATATCCATTTTAACTATAATTTATTCCTGGTCGTGGCACAAACGAGATAACACCTATAACCCAACCGACTACCGACATCAAACCACAAACCTCATGTGATTCTTTAGCACATATAGCTAAGTTTGTACATGATGTTCAAAGTTAGGCCCACATTAACTTTTAACGATGCTGCATTTGTTAGCTTCGAAGTAAAATACTAATGATATTGCCACAATCTATGCATTGAGTTATGTAGATTCGTTTGGTCTAAACCATAAATACTTTTACTATGTAATCCGCATTGATAACATGCATTACTTTGATAACATGCTCTAGAAAATGAATAGAAAAATATTTAGGAAATAAGAGTGTGTCTTTTCTAAGAATTGAGCCAAGAGGGACTTCCCACTTCTGAGCTTTCCATACTTTTTATGATATGCAGATTACAGATTCTCTACCAGTTAGTATAGGCGTTCTCAAAAGTACACAAAAACCTCAATGCAACTGGGAAAGCAAGCAAATATCTTCACACTCCAAAAAATTATGAAAAGTTACCACTGAAAGTTCTTTATGGAAATTTTTTATTGATGTTTGCAAAGATGAGGTATGATTTCCAGACGTGAAGGTAACTTCACACATGCATGACGGGCGAGCATCCATCTTCATACTACCTATCCTTGTAGTAATAATGATGACTTATCCCCAGGGATGTTGCAACCAACCGTACTTTCAAATAATCCTAATGGATTTTGAGCATGGAAAACAAGATAAAAAACGCACAAGCTCTCTTCAGTTACGACTAAAAAAATCATCGTCATATATTTTTAAAGTATAAAAACACTCGAAAAGTATGCGATTGCCTTGAGCCAAATATAACAAAGTACTAGAATATAAAAATATGCACTTGTGAAGAATTTATCAACCATCATACAAGAATTAAATTTTCTGTGAGAATTTGCAAAATGGCCTTAAGAATTCAACATTAAGACTACGAGTTTTCATCGAAAATGTTATTTTAATTTATGTCTCCCACTCCCAATTTCACAAAATGCATACATTTGTCCGTGAAATCACAGTGTGTACAAGAATTGTTGACAGTTTTTAATTTATGGTGAAACTTTCTTTTTGTTGCAGGACAAACCGTACAGAATACTCTCAAATGTTATCAGTGTGAAATTGAAGGAAAAAGCCCTGACCTCAGTTGTAAGCCAGAGGATTTGAAAGTTTGTCCTAATAATTATGCTGCTGATAGATGTTTAACAAACATTAAAAGAAATGGTAAGTCCTCATGTATCGAAATTTTAGCATTTCTCAATTTGTCAGTAAAATCCCTATCTTTGTGACGCATGTTCAAATGAAAATCAGTTCCTTTCAGATTGCCCCAAAAGATCCATCTCGATCCAATTAAAACGCGTACTGCAAATGCCTGAAGAAAAAACATTTAAAGACATTTTCAAGCCCCGCATGTAGGTAGTTGTACAATAGTACAAGATTCGAACAAAGAGAGAGATCCTGCTGGACAAATAGACTGATCGCGTGTCGAGCATTCAAAGAAATTGCTTTCACTCATTACGAACAAGTGCTAATACAAGAAATGTAACTGGCATGAACGTGACTGAGCTTTCTCTTTCCCCCTAAAAATCACCTCTAAGGAATGTTCCTCTCCACCTATACACTTTACAATACTACAAATTACCTAAAAGGCTTTTGATATTAGATGGTTGAACTTTTTCATGCGTATAGAATTGAATGAAAAAAACGTACAGAACAGATCTCAGAGAAACACCAGAACGAAAAAATTGCAATTAGAGTGGAAGCAATTTTTTCTGGAATGTTATGCGTGTTCGTTAAAATAGAAGGGAAATTAAATTAATTTCTATCACTATCTCTGTCTGTCTTCTTTACCAGGTTCTCACTATCACATCACGAAAAGATGTGCCCTTGCTCCTTGTGAGTTACCTGGAATTCAGAGCTCATTGCTCAAACTGACTTCAACTTGTGACCAGAGTCGTGATGAATTCAGCTGTTATACGTGCTGTGACTATGATGGATGCAATCTTCACAACTCGGGCCCAGGAATTCATCGACTGGAAGCACCATCACAGAGAATGACCTTTATCTTGTCCATCGCGTTCATTTCCACAAGCTTTTTCCTCATCTCATCCAAACTTTCTCCATTAAAATAGTTTTCAAAATAAGACATTTCCAGTCAAGTCATAGACAATTTTGTATGATTGAATTACATCATGTGTGTGATGAATGAAATGGAGAAAAAAAATCAACCATATAACGGGCTTCTTTGGTTGCAAGTTTGACTGGAGCTAACAAATAAACGGAACAAGCGTAAACTCTACGTATTACATCTACTACCGCGACAATCAGGTCGAGAGCGTTGAAAACGAAAAGGAAGAATGTCTAGATGCGTCCGTGTTAGTATTTAATCATTTTAAAGCATGTATGATGAAAGCAGTGAGGAGAAAGCGGCAGGATTTTTTATTAAAAATAATTACTAGCATTATCTCGAACGCAAAAGGAACAGCATGAAGATTCCAAGTATTTTGGCTTTTATACAAAACGCAGAATTCAAGTTAAAACTGTGCGTGCAAATCGAAGGGTAAAATCACCTATATAAACTCACCACATCTCCCTCAAACCAAACCCCTTTGCATTCTCAGAGAAAGTATATTGCAGTTAATAGGGAAAATTAAGAGACCATACTTTCCCATTACCGAAATGGTGTTCTATCGATCGAATCAGAAGAGTTCTTCAAGTGTAATAGAGATCTATTGGTACACACTACTTTTCGTTGAAGATGAGATAATGATAAACAATTCTTTGGCATAACAGGCACGTTCAATGTATTTAGATATTACGTCCATTGCCAACATATACATTTTAACTAGAATCAAAACATTTATATGAAGCTTGTTAAAAGTTAATAATGTTATGTTCGACATTATCATCGGCAACAAACTAACGATTATAAAAACATTTAGTGTGATTCCTTTCACCCTTCGAATATAAACCAATAGCATTCATAACGAAGCTCCAACTTAATGTTTGTGCAAAAATTTGATGTAGCTGATGCCTTCCTTTCAAATTGCAGTTGCAGTCATTAAATTATTTTTTTGTAAAATCTTCGTAGATGATATTCTTTTCAACCAGGCTTTTTTGCTTTGTGCTCAAATTATGTGTAGAGCATGTATCGGGGATTCCTAGCAAGGCTTGGCATAATTAATTGACTAGTTTGTTTGCTTTGAGTTTGAACGAACACACTTTCTCTCGCTTCCAACGTTGCTATTCATGTTTTCACATTTTAATCGACTCGCTCGCTTTATGGATCTGAGCTGAAATGGATATGGACAGAGGGCAAACTACTTAAGCGTCTAAAAGCCTTTCACGGAATAAAAAAAGGAGCAAAGCATTTTCATTCAACAAAGATACGCAATTAACGAGTGAAAGCATAATATATTAACCTGGAAATCCATCTTTATGCTTAGGGGCATCTCTACTAAATCCGTCGAAGTAATGATCTGGTTCATTGAAGATTATAACTGATAACGGTTCATTCAAAAGCATAATCTTCTGTACTGTATCATTTAAAAAAAACCACGTTGTTTAAATGCGCGATCTGGAAATGGCTAAACTAAAACTAACTAAAATAATGCTGCAGTGCAATATTGCATGACTTTCTCTGTCCTTTTTTTTATAATTTTTCAGCTCGAGACCGAAAACTGTATTTAGCTACATTTTTGCTAAAATTTAATGCATTTCGTATCGTATTAGGCAACGCCACCATATTTAACCGTAAATGGCTTGCTTTTGCCATTTTTATGTCCGAACCACATAAAATATAATGGATAAAGGTCATACATGTACTTAGACGTTATTTTTAATGTACAAACTAAGCTGAGTATGAAAGTTAATTATATCGCATGTAATTTATGACTAGAAGTATAACTGGAGTGGAGTAAGTACCTCGGAACGGAAATGAAGTTAACATCTTGCATATTTGCAATGCTTGGGGTAACCTGAAACATGCAATACAAACTTAGAGAACTTTTGATGTGCGATGAAATATGCAACTGACTATTGATTACCCGATTTCACAAAATGGCTAATAATTGATACTAGTTAATTTTGCATTCATCATTCATCTTTAATCATTGTTATTGTATTATGAAAATATTTCGCTACTTGCAAAGAAGGAGAACAAATCATGAACGTCATTGTGTGTAAGTCTTTTTTTTCAGTTTTCAGTAGCTATAAATTCTTTCTTGAGATTTGAAAGAAATGCGACTCATTTCATAAAATAGCCTTTTATAATTGTTCTACATTTACAGAAATTTTGCTGCTCAGTATACATACCTTACTTTCTTACTATTTTGTATTTGTTTTTACCTTCAATAATTATAGTATAGTATAGTAAATGTACATGCAACATTGATTATTATAGTTAAGATGAAATACATCTTAAATTGTTGAAAAATTGAAATACAAAATAATATTTACCCGCAATTAATTAAACTGTTTAGAAATTAAGGGTAATAATAATTTTTTTTGATTCTACAGTACATTTTGTTTGGTTTAATATAATTATAAGCGTATTGATAATATACAGTAAATAAAAGAGGCAGTCAAATCAAATAATTAATTTTAGTATGCAGGCATATGTATATAATTGAGAATTTGAGAATACTTATTAATTCGAAAAGTATGAGAGATTACAACCCTTTTATTATGACGGAACAATAAATAATTTTATTTATAAACAAAAGTATTGACTTGAAAAGCATATTTATTATTCATCATCGTTTAATTCGGTATATATATGCATTTCAACACAGATTCGTCAAAAACTGTTTTTCAGTCGACAGGCAATTGTTTGGTAAGATTGTCATTTAAAATTAAACCACATTTTGATCCTGTAAGGGCTACTTCCAAATTTGATTCTTCAGCTTCGTAATGCTTGGAATTACTTGAGAGTGAAATCACAAGAACCATACTTGTTGACGATGACTAGCCACGAGAAATAATTTACAAGTCAACTTTAGCCCCCAGCAGAGGTATATCTTGCAATTCCGTCTTCAAGCACAAGAACTCCCCACAAATACACATAACAGCTACTGCAACCGCTGTTAACAGCCACCAGGATATCTGATAAGGTAAGTACCCGTTATAGATCCAGGATGCCATGAAGTGAATCGCGTAACATGTTGCAGTGAAATCGAGACATTGTTTCGTACGCTTTACAACCAACCATAAAGCTGCAGACCTATGGTAAGAAAACAAGGATAACAATCAACCATTAATTAGTTTTGTACACCACATGCATACAGATCTCAAAATAAAATTTCAATTGCATTTAGAGCTTACCCAGTCAGTGCAGTTAAGATATAAGAAATCACGCTAACAAATCCTTGGCCATCTCCAAAGCTCAGAGCCTAAAATTAAACACAAAAAACAATCATGAGTCGAAAAATTACATTTATCTATACATGCCCTATGAAATTATAGTTCCCAATCTCTATCAATCTTAATGTTGAATGTGATGATAATTAGATGATTTCTTACCCTGTAATTAAACACTCGGCTTAGTGCAATTTCCGAACCAACAAGAACAGAGCCCAGGTACAAGAAAACGGAAAAGGTGAAATAAAAGTAAGCTTGAACAGCTACAATTTGAATAATAATTAGCGTCGGATCCCACACTGTGATTCTAAATTGCCCACCCATCCTATTTCACTAATCACTATTTTTTATTTACGACACAATACAAATTCCACAATTTACTTCAGCACCAAATTCGTCACAATAAAACTATGCTTAAACTTACATAGTCTACTTTAATTAATTAAAAATCCCGAAATGACAATAAAAGGTGCATCAAAAACACTTTATCAAGAAATCAAGATTGAAGGAGGAATCATCTTGCTTGTCTGTCAGCTGTCAGCTGCTACGCTGTACGAAATCATCTGGTTATCCAATGTTTGTTTACAAGATAGGCTCTAAACATTGCGCCCCGCCGATACGAATCAACGATACAACGGCAGAACGGTGATTGTTACTAACTACTAATTATGATAGTTGAAACCCACGTTTTAGAATGAATCCATGTTTTAGTTTTTGTATTATTTTGTTTGATTAGCTGTGAACTTTAGTGATGATTAGTGATGATGGGATAGGGATAAGTTAATAACTGACTGAGAGACTGATGAAGTGATCAATTGTCAATCTGAGAAAAATAGTATGACTAATGGTTATTCTGTTTGTACAAAACAAGTATGAAATTATGATTTCATCAAAATTGTCAATTGTAATTAGGAAGTAGAGTGCGAGTGCTGTCTGTGTATTACAATCATGGAGAGAGTATGTCCAGCGAGAGGAAATGGATTTGCGTCTGCAGTTAAAAGAGGAGGAAGCACGTCAAAGGAGACAGGATATGATATTTTGCATGTTATTGTAACTACTTGCTCGTGCAATATATGACGGCACGGCAAATGTAGTTGGTCGTGATATTGCAAAAAAAAACCGAGCAGCTGAGTACACAATAAACCGAATTTTTTTCTGGAGTTGGAGTGCTTGCAGAATTGCCTGTTGTCGTGTACGTGGGTTTACTCAAGGTTTAGTGTATTCGGCTGTCGACTCCTCTAACTCAAGGTCACAGCCGCACACAACAACTTAATTATAAGGTATATTAACTAAATATTGTTTGAACTTCTTATAATTAGCATGAATTATTCACTGTTCGGTTCAATGAATCTTTGTTCATAACAAATTAAAAGCGTCTCCCACAGACTCAGTGACTCAAAATAACCCGAGTTCAAAAACACTCACCATTGAAAGAACTGATTGATTTGCATGTAAAATCATCAAAAAAGTGTTGGAAAGGCATAATTACATGATTAAATGAATTAGTCATGTAATATTAAATTAGAATGAAATATTACATAGTTAGTTCCGTTGATGATAAGAATTAGGAAGGATTATGAAGATAATTTCATGAAAAAAGCTATCGCATGATATGTAATTCATTTTCTGGAATGTTTGGTGATTGCGTGAGTTTGATTGAGGTGGTAGTTTCTGCTTCCAGCAGATACATGCAAAATGTTTGATATGTTTTTTAATCAATTATAGAGGCAGCAATCAACAATGGAGATGGGAGTAGTTTGCAGCATGATGCTAATTAGACGGAATTCTTAATCGTTCTCATCGTTGAACTTTTTGCTCACAAATGCAGCTCGCTAGATGCTAACTAACAGTTCAACTTCATCCGAGTGTCATTAATCCCGGGATCGTTTATTACGGCGTGGCAACAGTGACTGGGATGTATTATTTTCTAAAGACTGAAGACATCAATCAACGGCAGCCGCAGGTCACAACATGTATCAAATAAATCGTAAGCCAAAATACGTACGAAACACTTGTATGTGTATGCTGATATTTTGTTAAAAAGTAGTTGCTTTGAATGTTTTAATTTATTTTCGGTGTAGGTCCTTTTTGCATCCAGTTTCTGGATCCGTAATTTTTCCATAAAACTTGAAGCTTTAAATATTCAAGTCACTTTCCAAGTCTCACTTGTTGCCAAATATTTGGAATCAAAATGGTTTCATATTTAGAGCAAATGCGAATTTTATTATGGAAAAATTGGACACTCCGCAAGCGCAACAAAGTAAGTTGATTAATACTCGAACAAAATTCTTGAAAAGCATTTTATTCAAGTTGTATCACCTTTAAATTTATGTCCTGCCTCTTGATTTTAGAAACGTGTCCTTATCGAAATATTATGGCCACTTTCGCTGTTTCTAATCTTGATGTGGGTGAGGACCCGAGGATTAAAATACAGAGAGAGCAGTTGTACGTCGAAAAACTACACAAATTTGTACAATTTATGATAGATTACATTATCCGATCAAATATTGTAATTGATTTTAAAACTTTTTAGGTCATGTAATTGAAAAGGCCTTGCCATCCGTCGGTGGGTTCACTTTTGTGCAAAATTTTATTTGCACGTTGAACAACACATGCCATGACGAGTATGTGGAAAACACCGATAGTAGTAGATGGGATGATGCTGTGTACGTTCTGAAAATTCTTACGCTGTCATAATATTTAATGCTCTTAAATCTTTGATTATGCAATATTATAAATGGGTCTTTTGCAGTTTTGTTAAATTCGTAAAGGATACAACCCCCTTGCTGACCGACTTATTGAACAATGAAGGGAGTAGAAATACAATAACTCAGTTGTCAAAAGATGGAGTCAATCTTTTGAAACTGTTCAGCAATTTAAAAACTGCTGAAAACATTAGAAGCATAGGTAAGGAGTTTGAATTTTAACGTTCTCATTGCTCCAGGATAATGCTTTTCATTTGTGTTTCAATAGGCTCTCTTCGCTTGAGGGATCACATGTCTGAGGAAGGGCTAGCTAAATATTACGAAGCAGTCGGCACGTATACTGGGCTCTCCGTAGAAGATGCCGATGACTTCTTAAATATCACCATTAATCTAGACAAAGCACAACAGGCACGGTGTTTGAAAGCTAATTTACCCTATCACATTATTTTCTTGCTGACATCGATTTGTAACTTTTTATTCTCCTCATTTTTAGGATAATTTTGATGCTCTGCTAGATGTTATTCGAAACTCGGAATGTGAGACCAGTACCAAAATTGAATTGTTGACGTTTCCAAATGAGAAGTCTTTTGAAAAGTTCTGCAAACTTGGTCAGGAAAAGCTTCTTCTGATGTTATTTGTTTACAGCAACTACGTGGATCGTGATGCTTTACTACAAAAGGTATTAACTACTGGCAATGAGTTATGCAAGTTAATGTACTGTACAATTCTTGCGAATAGTTAAAAATCTAATCTTTTTAACAGCTGAACACAATAATGGCCACGGAACAAAAAATACAAGATCTGCAGAGTGGAATACCCTCAAAAGCCTCTCAGTATGATTTCGCAACACTAGAGAAACTCGGACAGCTTGGAAGGTAATGTGAAATCTCTGGCATCTAAAATATCTCAGCATGTATGAGGTACAAAGTTTACAAATTTTCTTTGCTTTTTTTTCTTATTAGAAAAACTATGGATGTTGGAAAAGTATTCAACGGGTTTACGAATTTGAGCGTGTCAGAAATGGCTAGTATTTTTGCATACCAAGGCATCTGTGGCTTCAAACAAAAAGGAAATGCAACTGTATTTGGTTTTGATCCTGGTTTGCCTAGCCGGTAATACCCGTTTTTCAATATATTTATAAACGTGTGTCGAATACAATCGACTGATAACTCTTAAATATTTATCCTTAGCTTCGACAGTCTACGTGATCAGCTAAGAGATATTTGGAAGTCTGATAACCATTATGAAAACGACCCGGAAATATCTCCAGCATGTAATGCTGTTTTCCAAAGATTGGAATCGATGCCGATTACGTCGTTCATGTGGAGGCAGATCAAACCAATGATGAGGGGCTACATATATTACGCACCGGATACAGAAGTTACTCGAATGATAATGGCTAAAGTCGAAGATGCGTTTGGAAAGCTGCAGGAAATGGAGTACACGGTCAACTCCATTTTGCAACTGTTGCACCGTGTTCGACTTTGGATCCACGAAAACATGGACGATTTGAACAATATAAAGGTATTAGTATAGGAGGATAAAGGATTCACATTACACATTGAATCCAAATTCGTTCTCAGATTCATTTACTAAACTTTTTGTGTACAGGTTTTTCTTAGTAATCAAACCAATATCGAAACCATGATTCGTACGTTTGGAATCTCAGTATCTCAGGATGAAATGACAAGAATGTATCAAATTTCAAGTTCTCTGGACAGTATGAGTATTGAGGAATCATTGGAAAGATTGGATTTTGTATCAGAGTTACTCTCGGAAATTATTGGCGTACGTGATTGATTAAGTTTTTACACACAATGACAAGTAGAAGTAATATAATATAAATGCTTAATTGGTTATATTTAACAGTGCGTGCGATATAACAAAACAAGAGCCTTTCCAACTGAGTGGCAAGCAGTGAATGCTGGCTATGATCTACTAACCTCAGAGAAACTATGGGCTGTTGTAGTATTTCCAAATGTTGATGATGATCGGAACTCTACTGAAAACTCATCATCATCATTTCCCCCTCATATTTATTACAAAATCCGAATGGATAGCGACAAAGTTGATGGAACTAGAGCTGTTCAAGACAGATTGACAAGTAAGGGCCCTCGGAGACGCCCGTTATTCGATATAAAGTACATCGCATACGGCTTTGTCTATTTGCAAGAAATGATAGAACGTAGTATCATCGAGATCGTTACGGGAGAAGATCTTTCCGAAGAGCATGTTTTCTTGCAACAGCATCCCTATCCGTGCTACATAGTCGATCAGTAAGAAATGATTAACATATATTAATAGCCTATTCCCTTTGTCTAATTAAATTAGTAAGTAATAACTGATTTATTGCAGATTTATTCGACGTATTTCTCGAACGTTTCCATTATTTATGGTGCTATCCTGGGTTTACGCATCCTCAATGATAATCAAATCAATTGTTTTGGAAAAAGAGCGTCGTCTTCGAGAGGTTATGAAAATCATGGGCGTATCAAACTCTGCTGTATGGACTAGTTGGTTCATAGAGAGCCTAACAATAATGTCGATATCCTGCACTGTGCTAACTTTAATTTTGAAGGTATATACTTTATTGTTTGAAAGTATTAAGCCTATAATACATCATTATTATGATGAGTATATTATATCATTTTGTTTTCAGTATGGTAAAGTGCTTGAGTTTTCGAGTCCAACTCTCATATGGATATTTCTAATCAGCTACACCGTTGCAACCATTTGCTTCAGTTTCCTGGTGTCTACTTTCTTTTCTCGAGCAAATTCTGCGGCAGCTGCAGGTGGTGTGATTTTCTTTGTTTCACATCTACCATACAACATGATGCTTATTTGGGAAGATCGATTGGAGTGGTTTGAGACTATGGCTGGTGTAAGATTTTATCTTATGATTATATTATTCGTTAAGTCATAAGTATAACTTTTAATATTTTTAAACAGTGTCTAGTATCAAACGTTGCGTTTGGATTCGGTTGTACATATTTTGCCCGTTACGAGCAAGACGGAATTGGTGCTCAGTGGCATAATTTATCTTGGAAATCACTACCGGGCGACGATTTCAATCTTGCCTATTGTATTTTAATGATGTGGTTTGATAGTCTTTTGTATCTGATACTGACGTGGTATGTTGAAGCCGTGTTTCCTGGTAAGCTACATGCCAAAGGTGTATTATATCATAAGTGCAGAATACCGAATGATGACTTGTTCTATTCACCAGGTGAATATGGGGTTCCAAAACCCTGGAATTTTTTCCTTCAGTCATCATATTGGATCCAGCCTAAGCCTGTAATAATACAAAGTGATTCAGATCTCCATCAAGTGGAAAATACCACCAACTTTCGAATAAGTAATAATGGTGGAACGTATCTGGAAGGCATTGAACCAGAACCTGAAGGCGAGGAATGTGGTGTAAAAGTGATCAACTTGAGCAAAACCTATTCAAATGGGAAGTTAGCTTTGGACCATTTGAGCATAAACTTTTACGAGAATCAAATTACATCATTCCTTGGGTAAGCAGTTTTATGTTTATTACGCTATACAATTCGAGTGTTTGGTTTCATCCTAATGATTTTAAACAATTTTAATTGAAGCCATAATGGCGCTGGAAAAACGACGACGTTATCCATCTTGACGGGTCTCTTTCCGCCAACGGAAGGCACGGCAGTAATAAATGGAATGGACATACGAAGTGATATGGATCGGATTCGAAGAAACTTGGGAATATGTCCCCAGTATAATGTTTTATTCGACCGGTAATAATCAGTTTCTCCTTTTCAATTTGTATTGAAATGGATTCGTTAAAAATTATTCAACTTAATTCGTTTTAATAGGTTGAATGTGTATGAGCACCTCAAGTTCTACGCGCTTCTGAAAGGGAAGAAAGGCAAAGAAGTAGAAAACGAATTTGACGAGATGCTGACAGATCTCGGGATTCCTCACAAGCGGGATAGCTACCCTAGTGCACTCTCAGGTGGAATGAAACGAAAACTTTCTGTTGCTATTGCTTTCGTCGGAGGTTCGAAAACGGTGTTTTTGGACGAGCCAACCAGTGGAGTGGATCCGTTTTCTCGTCGGTCTATATGGGAGTTGCTACTCAAGTACAAACATGGGAGGACAGTGATTTTAACAACCCACTTTATGGATGAAGCTGATATTTTGGGTGATCGAATCGCCATAATTTCACAAGGAAAACTCAAGGCACTGGGAAGCAGTCTGTTTTTAAAGTCACATTTTGGACAAGGCTACACATTGCATTTAGTAAAAGTAGAAAATTTTCAGTTACGAGAAGAATCAGTTGCAGAATCGGAAACCAGTGAAACTTTGGATAAGAAGAAACTAAGCACAAAGCATGACCGTATTCTGGAGAAATTCGTTGGTGAAGTTGTCCCAGATGCAGTTATTACGGAAAGTGTGGGATCTGAAATAGCATTTTTACTCCCTTACACCGCTATAGAAAAGTTTTCGATCCTTTTCTCTCAGCTTAATGAGTACTTGGCCTCTATTGGAATTTTGTCCTACGGAATATCTGATACAAGTCTTGAGGACGTCTTTCTGAAAATAACGATGGCTGACTTGATGGCTAATGCAGAATCATTCCATGTGCTATCTTCTACTTGTAAACGAAGGTTAATGCACATCCTCAATCGATGTAAAAATCGGTTAGCTTATAGAAGCAACATTGTAACAACACTTCCACCCCGCGCTCCCTCTGACACTACAAACGCAACGGCCGTCTCCATCCAACCGTTTTGTGTCCCCGGTGGTGACTTTGTCAGAAATGATGACGTTGATGCCGAAGATAGAGAAACAAAGTACAGTGACAGGAGCACAGTCGTAGCAAGTATTCTTGAGAGGAAAAGTAGAGATACTTCATTCGCGGACAGCGTATCGGACGTTGAAGCAGTTACGACTTCCCTTTTAGACGAACCTTTGGGCGACGGATGTGTGGCTGTTAATTCCACGTTCAGACAAAAGTTCCAATGTACAAAATGTTGCAGTTGTTTATTTTGTGTTCAAATCTACATGATTATCAAAAAGCGTCTGTGGAATTCTAAAAGAAACATAAAGGCAATGTTCTTTGAGGTTAGCAGTAGCAGAATTTTTTTCTAAGTATATTAAGTATATTAACCCTTCTTGTTAACGTTTTTTAACGTTCCTTTTTGTGCAGATTATTCTTCCAGCGGTTTTTATTGCAATCACGTTAGCATTTACGCTAATTCTCCCACCTGCAACTGACGAGCCACCGAGAGAAATTTCTCCATGGACTTACCCGTCTCCAAACCACATATTTTTCTCTGAGCCAAATAGAACTCGACGACGGGGCCTTCCCCAGGAATTCAGGACAGTTATAAATGAATTGATTGGGCCTACAGGAATGGGTACAGCTTGCTTGGAGAATAATAAGTACGGAAGGAAACAAATGTTTATATATAATTTAAATGTAGCTAATGCAGGGCACTCATTGAGCGATTTTTTCATTTTTTCAACTATAGGGATAGATTATGCGATAAAGCAAAGTGGAATAATGCTTCGGTTCAGGATTTCAATACTTCGCGACTACAATTCAATGGAGCCAAGTTTGATTCGTGCAATTGCGACATTGGTTCTTTGGTCTGTCCTGAAAGTGTCTACAAAGTCCCGTTTCCAAAACTGAAGGTACCATAGATAGGTGGAGATCAGATATAAATAGGAATGCCTAGTTTTGGGCTTTAACCATTTTATTTGACTTAATAGGTGCAGACGAATGACTATGTATATGACGTCAGTAACACCAATATTGCAGAGTGGATTTTGAAAACCTACGAAAAATATATGAACTCTCGCTACGGAGGTTTTGAGTTACAGTTACGGAGGCCCCCATCGGCGACCTTGGGTAACTACCTGCAACTTCTAAATAACATGACAAACCTTATTCCGTTGCCCATACTGGAACCAGACAGACATGGTCACGAAAAGGTGTTTGTAAATGAGACGCCATTATCAGCACTAACGAAACCTAAACGCATCTACAAGATCTGGTACGAAAATAGAGGATGGATATCATCTGTGGCATATTTAAATGCTCTCCACAACATGTGGCTACGTGCAAGACTTCCGGAACAGTACCGCGATCACAAGGCTCAATTCGGAATAACTTTGATAACACATCCTATGAATTTAACCAAAGATCAAAGTAAACAGGAATCCCTGAAAACTGCTGGACTTGGTGTCATACATGCAATATGCATAATTTTTGCACTAAGTTTCATACCAGCATCGTTCACCGTATACCTCATCGAAGAGCGTAAATGTGGAGGAAAGCATTTGCATTTGGTATCTGGAGTTCGACCCATTACATATTGGATTGGAAACTTCATCTTTGATATGGGAAAATACATCATACCCATAGCACTTTGTCTAATCCTTTTCAAAATTTTCGACGCCAAGGCGTATATTGGACCAGCAAGTTTTTGGTCCTTCTTGTGTCTACTTCTACTTTATGGGTAATTAATTTTTTAAATGTGTAGGAATATAAAGGAGCGACTAGTTGATTTTGGTTAACGTGTGTTTTGTAATTGAATATAGTTGGGCTTCAATTCCATCAATGTATCCATTTAGTTTTCTTTTCGGCATTCCAAGTACTGCATTCGTCGTTTTAGCCTGTAGTAATCTGTTTCTTGGAGTGATAACCACCGTCTCTACATTCGTGCTGGAACAATTTGGGGATGAGGTAAATAATGAATTTTGCCAACTTCTTAACTTACATTCTATAGAATCCTACACAACTATTTTTTACTCTTACTTCCCACGTATAGGAACTAGAGGCTGTAGGAAAAGTCCTGGAGAAAGTATTCTTGATATTTCCGCACTACTGTCTTGGTCGTGGATGCATAGAGCTAGTGAAAGTTCAAGCACTTGACACTGGCTTCAGTGAAATAAGTATGAATAACTTTTAATGGAAATTATAACCTTATACTTTGGAAGTGTAATGCTAAGTAAAATGCTTTGTAATTTTTCATAGCCAAGTTCAACACAACCAGAACTATCGATCGATTTGAGTGGGAACATTTGGGTGAAAAGTTATTTTTTCTTGGAGTCCATGGATTTATATATTTTCTATTTAATCTGCTCTTTGAGTACAAGCATATACTAATGTTAGTCTTCAAATTACTTCCGACGAAAAAGGTAGGTTATTGTATACAAACTCTTATATAAAAATCATTGCATGAGACAGTCTTGTTTGACTGTGATTTTTGCTTCATTTAGAAGGTGATTTCCAACGATGACGATATTGATGTTATGGAAGAAAGAAAACGAGTTGAAAATTCAGACTCAGACGAGATGACTTTGCGGGCAATTGACCTGACGAAAGTAAGGTTTTGTAGATTGAAAAGTATTTTTTAAATCATGCAGAAAACATTCTTTAAATAAAACGATTGTTTTAAATAGTTTTACAAAGGAAAAAAGCACCCTGCTGTAAATGGGATCACATTTGGCATCAAAAGAGGGGAATGTTTTGGCCTCCTCGGCGTCAATGGCGCTGGAAAATCGTCGACTTTCAAGGTGATTGCTTATTGTGGAATAGGGTTAATGTCTTGTGGGAGCATTTTTTAATTTCCCTGTTTACTCTTTCAAATAGATGCTGACTGGCGACGCTCGAATAACGTCGGGATCTGCTAAAATATGTGAAGCCGATGTAGAAACTAGACTGGATGAAGCTAGAACGCATTTTGGTTACTGTCCACAAGAAGATTCCATTGATCCGTTACTGACAGGCTATGAGCTGCTCACCTTATATGGAAGGCTCCGTGGGTTGAGCTCAAAGGATACGAAAAATGTAATTAAATTATTTAAAAGTTGTAGTTGGTTTAACCTTAAAGTACCTTATCGTTTTAAACTTTCTTAATTTCCGAATAGGCTGCTGAGAAATTGATTCAAACGCTGGGATTGAGTCGATACGCAAATAGAAGTAGTGGAACATACTCTGGTGGGAATAAGAGGAAATTATCAACGGCTATTGCACTGATCGGCGATCCTGGTAAGCCCTAGTCACAGCATAAAGTTTTTCTTCCTTTGTAAGATCTAAACATGTGTAATTTTTAAAATCTGTTATATGAATAGACGCTCTTTTCCTGGACGAACCTACTTCAGGTGAGATAAGGAACAAAGTTTGTTAATATTTGAGTGTTAACATAATATATTTATATGTATAACGTTTTACGTATATCATGCGCAGGTATGGATCCTGGAGCTCGAAGAGACTTATGGAAAGTGATACTAGATTTACTTCATAATGGCAAAACGGTAGTTTTAACCTCGCACTCAATGGAAGAATGTGAGGTTTTATGCACTAAGATAGCAATTATGGTGAATGGGGAATTTAAATGTCTCGGAAGTCTCCAGCATTTAAAAAACCGGTAAGTCATCATAAGTATAGCTTTATAAGGTGTTAAAAAATCCACATCTTAAAATAATCCCTATGTTCACAGATTCGGCAAAGGTTATACATTGACTATAAGATGCACAGAGAAATTTGAGGACGAACTATTAAAACGATTAGGCACTGACTTGCCAATGGCCACCGTAGAGGATCGACATTGTTCGCAGATAAAATTAAATATTCCGCAAGAATCAGCGCAGCTAAATGAAATATTTAGTGCTTTAAGTGGTTACAAGAACGAATCAATCATAGAGGATTATTCTGTGTCGCAAACTACCCTTGATGACGTAAGCACCTCTCGCAATCGAAATTACAATATTTCTTTCTTGAAAATTTTAAGCATGTTTAAAAGTTAATGATGATCGTTTTTCCTTTTGCTTTGCAGATATTTGTTCGGTTTGCCAGTGAGCAAAAGGACGCTTTGGATAGATAAACGTTCATGGTTTTGTTAGGCATTCTTTAGTAATTTATACGCAGTAGTATTGTTTGATTGTGTAGTTTTAGAAATAACTGATGATGTTTCCATCGCCGTTCACCTCTAATCTCAAAGATCTGTGATGCGAATACGGTTATGCAGTTTATTACATGAAGAGTTTTAGTGTGATTTGTTATAGGTAGCTTTGTTAGAACCATAGAACTTGTACATTAAATATTAAAAGTTCCCAGTATTTGTTTAGAAATTAATCTAAGAATTCCCCTGTGATTACAGAACTTTAGTACCTGGTTGGTAGACATATTGCGTTATTAAAACAACATAATCGCATTGCTTAATTTGTTTTGCAACATTTTATCTAGTCGTATACAGTAAATACTAAAGCACTAAAAATTTAACTAACAATCGATTATGTATATGAAATGATTCTTTCAATACTCACAAATGCATGTAACAGTATTATATTTTATTCCTTGAAAGCAACTATGAATCAAACACTAAACTATTTTCTCTTGTGTATTGTGTAATGTAAATAAATTATCAAACATCACTACACGATTTCTCGGGGTTCTCCAAAAACTATCTTATTGTTAACTCTTAATTTAGTAAGAAGCATAAATACATCTGCAGAAAAATCTACAAGTAGTTTTCACTTAGCTCATCTGGAATTGTTCGTGGAATATGTTATGGACTTTGCTGGAGCCACTTGCTATTAAACGAACCTATGCATACCTATATGATATGCATGGCATTGAAGGAAAGTGGATTTTCTCCAAACACATTGATGTTGTAATGCATCCAGCCCACGTCTCGGGTATATGTAGTGTGGTGAAAAGTGGAGAAAGGTGCGGCAGTAGTATATTCGTGGAACCACAAAATCGATACAGAATAGTGCATACATAGGAATGGTACATATACCGATACATAATCCAGACTCCAGTAGCTCGTTGTAACTCTGGTCTGGACTAACAAACTATTTCAAATATTTAAATATCGCGATTGTGGTTTTTTTTTGCTCCTAATTACTGTTGAAATAGTGTGCAAATAAATTCAATGAAGTAGGAAATTACCAATAGAAAATTACCCTTGCTGACTTCACGTTACGAGTTTTGGAGAATTATAAACATTTTATTTTAAAGTACACACAATAATGGCAGCTTATTTAGGAGATACGGATTCAGAGGATGAGTTGCCCCCTGGTTGGGAAGAGCGAGTTCATTGTGACGGTCGTGTGTACTACGCTGAGTAAGTACTTTCACTGCTTTCCCCAGATCCTAATTTTGGATTTAAATTTGAACACGTGCTTTGTTTGATGATTATTAGTCACACCACGCAAACAACAACTTGGGTTCATCCTAAAAGCGGAAAGCGGAAGGTGGTTCCAAATGGTATGAATTAGCAAAATGTGCATATAGCTAATAGCTAACGTTGTAATTTAGGCTAACAATATTTTTACTTTTTGACCCCGTTTTTTTGCCTTCAGATTTACCTTATGGCTGGAAAAAGGAAACGGATGAAAACGGAACTAATGTATTTTTCGAGGAATCCACTGGCAAGAGAACATACACTGATCCACGACTTGCTTTTGCTAGGGACGCGAAGGAATCGTTGTATGATTTTAAGCAGCGTTTCGATGCTTCTACACAAGCTTTAGCTGTTTTAAATGGGGTCGATTTAACTAATAAAAAGGCTCTTATTACAGGAGCTAACTCTGGAATAGGTAAAACATTAACGAACGTGTACATTTGACGGAGAAAGGGTTTATGTTAACTGGTTTATTTTTTTTATTAAAAAGGTTTTGAAACTGCTAGATCTCTAGCTCTGCATGGCTGTGAGGTAATATTCGCATGTCGGAATATGGACAGGGCTGCTGAAGCGATGAATAAAATCAAGGAGGAAAAACCGACGGCTATTTTAGAGTTTGTCCAAGTGGATCTAAGCTCATTGGAAAGCGTTAAGCACTGTGCTAATGAAATCCAGATGAAATATCAGTAAGTGTAAATTTCCTACCTCTAATTAATGATTAAAAAGTTATTTCTGACTTTCTTTGCACGTACTATTAGCAATTGCAGCCTACCTGGACGCGTTATTTGATTCCTTTTCTTAAGTTACATGCTAAAAATCTTTTTCAAGCATTCGTTCATACGGACGCATATTCAGGCTAATCAATAGGCTTGGTGAGTGCTTTTCCCCAAACTCTCATGGCGTTATAGATTTGATCTGTGTACTTGGGTTCGCCTGAAGGGTTATGCAAATTTCACCGGAAGTGTACTGATTATTTGAAGTAGTCGTATTAGAGTAAGAGAGTCCAATATTTCGTTATACGATTTTAATCTGAGTCTTACTTATCCCCAGATCACTGGACATCGTGATATGCAACGCTGGAATCTTTGGTGCTCCATTTGGGCTTACGCAGGACAATTACGAGCAGACCTTTCAGATTAATTATTTGTCTCACTTGTACCTCGTTCTTCTACTCAAGCCACTGCTGGTTGTTACTCATTCAACTCGAATTATATTCGTAGCCTCAGAATCTCACAGGTTAAATCTTTTGCGAATTTTATGGTAATCGTTTTAATATTAATGAACATTGATAAAAACTTTCTCTTTGGAATCGCTTCAGATTTTCAATGCTAACGAGGGAAAATTTAACAGAAGAATATCTATCCCCACCAACTGCCAAGAATTTCACCTCTTTTATGGCTTACAATGATGCGAAACTTTGCAATGTGATAGTAGCATCTGAAATCAATCGTCGGTGGGCTGTCCATGGCGTCACTTGTAATTCAGTTCATCCCGGGAACATGGTGTCAACTGGACTCTCTCGTCAGTCGATTCTCTACAAAGCAATGTTCGCTGCAGTTCGGCCGTTCACCAAATCTTTGGTAAGTTTATCCAGGAGCACAAAGTTGATAATTCATTTCATTTATTAATCATTTAGACATTAATGTTATTTTTCTTTTTGGTCTGGTGCGTTACCAGCAACAAGCGGCTGCAACGACAATTTGGGGTGCAACAGCACACGAGTTGAATGGTGTTGGAGGCATGTACTTGAACAACTGTTGGCTCTGCGTTCCTGTCAAAAAAGCAGAAGATCCTGAATTGGCAAAAATCATTTGGAACATGAGCATAGAATTGATTGAGAGAAAAGTGGGTCAGATCCCAACATTACGCCACTTTGGAGGATCGGTGGATGTGGAAGATGATCAAGTGTCTGGAGCCGTCCCAGCCTCTGGGTAACTCCATACTATATACAAAGGGCAAACTGGGTTATGTAATTAAATTAATTGCACGTCCTGACTACCTATATATTGTAATGGAAGACACTTAACCAACCTGGTATTCAATATAAAAAGTGGAGTGTGAAGCCTTTAATGCTTTGCCGTAGTTGAAAATGTAGTTGCAACTGTAATTTAACCATGAATCCGTAGTTTCATGTAGAACTTACCTGTACAGAAACAAAGAATATATCTTCGATTAAATCCCAAAATGAAATTATCGGTTAATTCGAAAAGAAGCAATACGAGCGGACAATAAATAACTAGTGAACATTGAATCACTCGAAAAGAGAAAATTGCAACTATATACATGTGAATAAATTAGCTGACAATAATATATCAAATATTTAATATGTGTATGTAATGTGTTATCGTATTAATATTCATGAAAACTTATATTCTCTCCATATCTCTTGTGATGTGACAATAGTTTCATGTGTCTGATGATAGTTTTAACTTTAACAGGTTTCAATCATTGTATCAATTTAATGCTCATACCAATACCCATTAATGACGATAATACTTTTGTAGTACTTATTTTAACGATTTAATGATATTTTTGTATTTATTTTTATAAAGTTTTGTTACTGAAATATGATTTCTTTTTGTATATTCTTTTACACTTTTATTACTGACTTTAACTCTTCATATCATTGCCCATTTTTTTGTAAATGTTTTAAATGCAAACTAGTAATTTGTTGCCAAAATTGTCTTACAATGAAAAATTTATTAAAACTGTGAAAGTATTAATGTCCTCATATTAGACAATAATTAACGTCTGAAAAATTCTGTCTCCAAAAATTTAGAGCAATTATAATTGTAAAATAATAAAGTTATTTAATTGTAAAATAGAGATGATTGGATTGGTAATTGATTGACTTACATATTTGTGGTTTTTGGGCTTCCTGTGAGTGTACCCAAGAACTGATTTTATTCTTCAGACGTGCAAACAGGAATATGGGATGAAGTATATTTCATTTGCCTAGCGCTTCACCAATCCATCTATCAATGTTTGCCCGGAAATATGCTACATCATTAATCTACCACAACCTTTCCCGTATGCATAACTAAAACTGGGGTAGAGAGAGGAGGATGCTTTTTGTTTTATGTTATTGAGCTTGTGTCAATTAATGCATATTAATGAATGGTTCTTTACCAAACATGCACGAAAAGTCAAAGCCAAAGCGTTTACCTCTTCCAGTCCAGTGGACGCTCTTTATTTCATATTATCATTAATTCCACTTTCTTCACAGTATCACTTTTTATCATTCATCAATATTACAATATCATAATCATCAACTCTGCTCATCCTTGTATGTAGCAGCATCATTACTAGCTGTTAGTCAGGAGAAACTTAAAACGGAAACTTCTATGAAAAGAGCACAAGTAAACTCAAAGTCATCGTCGCGCATTCAATAAATTCAGCAAATGTGTGTTCGATTAGGTAAACATGTAAGCACATGAAAGTAGCATGCAACTTGTATTATCATTTTCCAAGCCATAAGCTGAAGGCTTATACAAAATCTTTTTCTGTTAGTTTTATTTCTAACTTTCATTCACGCAAGTTATTATTAGAAATCTTGGAGCATTCATTTTTACAATAAAGGTTTCCTTGAAGCTGTTTTGAAGAAATTAAAGAAAATTTGGCAATTGGGGCAATCATGACTTTTTGGTACGTAGTACGTGCTCTATTGGTATGGTCAAACTTTCTTTCGAGGTTTCCCCATTATGTGCTCCCCTTCTTCTTCACCTTTTCACAAGTACAAATAAACAACACCAAATCCAAAAGTGTTTCCTCTTTTAACTGTAAAAAATGTGAAAGCAGTAGTAACTGAAAGGTCTTAAATGCATGCATTGTTTGAATTCTTACTCCCCAGGGCATTTCCTTTTATCTTTCGGTATAGTCAGAGCTAATAAGGCATGTTCTTTCACTTGCACGTTTGGAATAGCTTTCGAATAATGGTATGAATATTACGTGTATCAGTCAGAAGATTACATAAAGCATTACGTTTCCTTTTTTTAAGAACAACCAGTACAATTTAGCTGTTGTGCTGTGCAAAAAGCTGGTAAATTTAGGTATATTGGTATAAATAAACTTGGACGTATGCTGCGCTGATGAGCAATTCACAGAAAAAGTGAATTTCCACGTTATTTAAACATTGAATGATTAAATGAAAGCACACATCTATAATCTGATTCTTGGAAATCGTATAAATTAATAATTTGCTTTGATCTATCTTTTCCCAGGAGGGTCTGATATTCAAAGCCGGTTCGGATGTTTGGTTGGGTAATAAAGTCAGTTTAACAGCAAGCATTTGACTTGCCAAAATAAATATTTTATACATTTATGTGTACATACTGATGTAAACGATGACAGGATTTGCATGAAAACATGATGCCATCTACAGCAGCGTTGACAGTTTGAATCAATATTTCCTACATGCGTTAAGATTTGTTCTACGATCAACATCATCATGATCATCCTTTGGGACATTTTACACGTTTCGTTTCTTCTCTTCCAAAACTCGGCAGGACAAGTGTAATCAATCTTTTTGGTTGAATATTGGATGTAAAAAATGAGAATGGGGTAGATCGGGACAGGGATGACAGTTCACATTCTGTGGCTACCCGGTTTGATAAATGCTTTACAATTTCTTGTGACCATTAAGAACCAACGTGTGTGGTGGTGGCACGAGTAAATATACGAGGGTAGACATGCTGCCATTATAACGCCACTGTTATGTGTGAACTAGTAGGAATTTTGTTTGATAACAAAAAAGAGATGAGGAATTCTCCGTGGGATAGGGACATTTAAACCGTAAAAAATACCAATTCACACCGTTTCTCTGAAAGTATTCCACCAAATGTGTTCTCTCTGGTTTACCCAGAAAAACTGCGAGAACGATCATGTCCTTGGCATCAAAGCCCATAAGTAAAGTCGAAAAGTGAGTGGTCCCCTTCTTCTCTTCCTGATGTCCTCTTTTAACCGACAAGAGATTAAGATTAGAGATATCAGAGCAGAAATGGAGTGTGGTCAAGATACAAAATACTGCACTGAATTCGAATCCGAACAAAAAGCTGGGGAGAGGAAGAAACTGTATTACTTTTCTTTCTTTTTTTGTTGGTTTGCATGCATGAATCTAATGTTTGAAGCAATGTGTAAGTTTTTCGTACATCATCATCGACTCCATAATCTTGGTTCTTTACTGTGGCGAATCGGGCTAGATAAAAAGACCTTTGTACATAACTTCTAAATTGAACACATCAGACAGTTAAGAACGGTTGTATATGTAATGATGACTTGATTTAACTGCTTCTATATTGTCAGGATAATGTCAAGTCATTAGACGATTGATAGCTTAGGGTCAGGCCCAATTCCAGTTTCTAGTCCAACAATGGTCAGTTAAATACAAAAAATAGAGAGAAACTTTACGAGTTTTTTTGCAGTTTTTATTGCTGTGGATGGATGGGAAGCTGAAAACATTGTACAATGTAGTTCATATGTAAAAATACCAAAAAGAATAACAAGAGATGAAAAGGGAGGTTTCCAATTTCCATAAGCATTTGAAATCCTATCATCATATCACCAAACTTAAGGTTATTGGTTATTGGCTATTGTGCTATATCAAAAAATTAACTGATACTGACGTATTGACATTTCTTCAACTTCAATTTTACTTATCCTCTAGTAAAATGGATTTGTGTACAATTTCTTCTGCAATAATGGTATTACTGGAAATCTATGAAAAAATCTATCGATAAGATTATTATTATGATGATCCATATCAAATAAATAATGCATGCATGCATCCATGCACTTCAAGTCCAAATATATATATTTCCTTCTTGGCTTACTATCAAACAATCCGAAACCATGATAGAAATCCATTGAAAAGATAGATAGATAGAGAAAAAAAGATTGGTTATGTAGTAGGGTCGTCTCACACAAATTCCATTCCATCATAAAAGTTTATTCTACAGGTTTTATCCAATGGCAATGTAATAAATTGAAAAAAAAAAGTTTGGTAACTTTCATTTTATGGCATATTATACTAATGTGAATTACCTAGTTGGAATATCCCGTTACAGTAATAATATTATTGTTATTATGTTATGTGCATGAATTCGTAATATAAAAGATCTCTCTAGTTCTCTCAAGTTTTCATTTCCGAACATATCGTGGCATCGTTTGCATTAAATCTGTGAAGCTCTCTCGGAAAGAAAGTGCTATCATACTTGTTTGAAAAATATTGGAGCAATTTGGAATAAAATGCCTTTCCCAAGATAATTATTATTATTTCAAATCCACTGAATCCACTCCCATTACATAATATCCATTTCCTGTCGTTATGATCAAGGGTTTGATAGGAAATAGATTTTTGTAATATGAACAAACCCATGAATTGGTATAGCGTTGTTGACCAACATTATCGTTTAGAACAGCGTGACACCTTTTCGTATGCCTAGCTATATTGGTGTCAAATATCGCACGTTTAGGGTATCATGATGAGCACTTGGAACATTATTGCCACCGTTAAGGTTCAAGAAAATAGATGTGGTAATCATTTTTCAAAGCAAAAACTGATATGAAATGATGCACATGAAGCTGAATTATTACAACGTGGATCAACATTATGGAAAATGATATGAAAGAGTACCTTTTTCATGTGAAGCGTGTAATCTTTTGAATATTCATTTTCATATGCCCCTTACTTTTATTGGCAATCAAGCGTAATAGCTACTTTTTGTTACTTCCCATTCAAAACTTTCGAGTTTCAACCCCCAAGTAGGGTTCCTACTATATAATATGTGCTTTATTTAATTAATCAATTCGGTTGCATACTAATTGACTGTCTTTTCGAGTCGTCGTTTTAATTAACAAGTAAGTGATTCATCAACGAGCGTTTGATTAACAAATCACTTTTCTTAAGGTATAAATCAGTTTTAAACGGACTGGTGTAATATGTTCGGTGTGGAACCTTTGATCTTGGTCACTCAGTGATCTTCTTTACTTTCATAAGGTTAATATTCTGGAGTAGAGAATTATTAATAAGCAATCAACTTGACTTTTCTAATACCTGGAAGACGTTCCAATAAAACCATATTAAAGATGAGAATGGCTCCTTGTTTGTGGCAAAAGGAGGAATGAAATTTGAGCAAATTGATATTTTCACGAAGGAAAATGAAGAAAAGCACTCACCCTAGGTTCACCTATATGTATAATTGTTATTATTCCATATAATTTCATAGAGTCGCAACAAAATTTGAGTCAGCATTTGCATGCAAAGTACCCCATTAATCAGAGAATTCACTAATATTAATATACTCCTCTTGAAGGAATATTTTTCAATCTAACACAAAACGCTCACGCCCGATCTTACGTTCTGGTTTGTTTGCCACAAGACGAAGAGAAAGGCGAGACACACCACCGAGTTCTTTTTATGAGCCCAATATGAAAGTCTTGTAGAGAGTCCTAGTACGCATCAAGTATACAAAATTCGCTGTGATGTATTTATCAGTTCTCTTTCTGACTAAATGCCTTTTCTGATTGCTGCTGAAACAGGAAGATAAAAATTTGAAGAAAAAGAAAGCATAAACTTGTATATTATTCAAAAGGGAGATATGGAATTAGGACAACTTTGTTGCGGTATTTTCCTCTTCTTTTTTATAATACAATGATCTATTCATTTAAAGACGCTTGAGAGAATATAGCAGTAAGGGGAAAGTGAGAGAGGAAACAACCAGGATATCCTACACTCATGGTGCATCTGCATTTCCCCCACTCACCATTCAAATGACTTCATAATTGTTTCTGGTGTAATCACAAGTGTACCATTACATCGACTGTTGTGTAGTTCTCGGTTGAGCTCACGAATCTGGATCGGTTGGTGAACATGCAAAGAGGGAACGGGTTGACAATTACACTGCTACACGCTTCCAAGAGTATCATCGTGGTGTTGTTTCCCGACACTTCTTCTGGCTCCATGAAGGAGACTGGTTGAGTTTGTGGTTCCCCTCTGCTTGCTTTTCACTTTCAATATGAAACGAAAAATGCGTTTCTTCATTTTACAGTATGAACACAACAAATCGCTGCTATGATGCGTTTTAATGTTTAATAATCAAGCAGTCTTTGAGGTTCATTACGATTACTGGGACATGACGTACAAAAAGTCAGAGCGGAAAACAGGATCAGTTTTTCTCCTTTTCATCCTGAATTAAGGGGATGATGTCTTGATCATGACAAGTTTTGCAGTTGGATGGAAACGCAGTACAGGTTCAGATATATAAAAGTTGTTCATTTGTCTTATCTTACAGCAACATTCTCTTCAATCAGCCCCTAATGAACTGGCAAAGTTACTCCTGATCTTTAAAGAGAAAAAAATGGGGGAAGGGAATAAGACTAACTGTTTTTAAAGTCCAAAAATCATGTGGTATTGAATTAATTGCATTTGAACTGATTTTCATCGTTTAAAGAAAGTTGCGGTACGTTTGAGCATTCCCCTGAGATACACGACAACGACATGATGGTGATTTTGAATTGCTTCCAAAAGTCAAATACAAAACGGAATACATAAATGATCGAGATGGAATCATGTGAAGAGGTCGTACTCTGGTAGGTAGCAATGGATTTCTCCTCAATATATTTTTCCACGAGAACAGGTTACAAGTGCATGATCAACACTTCAGTAGACCTTGATTTCACATTTTTATTTGTTTCGCTTCAGTTACTACCGTGCAAATATACGGTTAAAAGGAAAGAGGAATTCATTAGCATATTATAATACAAGGCTAGCCCCAGGATTCAGAATTGACGCCTCTGTTCAGCCCATAAAAATGTGCATCAATTAACGTAAAAGCATACACTACATTTAATCATGAGACTTGCTGGCCATTCTCTCGTAGTAGGTATAAGCTGTTGACATGAAATGAAGTGACTACAGTAATATTATTTAACAAACAATGCCCTCTTGTCTCCATTATAGCTGTCATCATGAATAAAACAGGTTAGCGATCATCATTCCGAGTAAGAAACTAATCTGAAATATATGGCATTAGAGAAGTATCTAGAGAGAGGTAAAATGATAATCGTAATGGCCCACTTGTTCTTTCTCTTCATTGGAAAATAACAAGACGGGAAAATCCTGAGAAGTGAGTAGAAAAAAAACATGAAAAGTAAGTTAAGGAGGGCAAAATGGTAGCAGAAGTTAACCAGTGTACAATTTCCAGACACTTATCTGTTTATGTTCACCAGAAGGAGACAAATATCGAAAAAATCAGGAATCATTTCATTTTCATCTTCTCTTGTCTTTATTGTGCCCCTATATACTATGTGCGACATAACGGTGCAGAATGCGTACTGCTTTATACAACTGTATCATTTATCCAAGAAGTAATTCCGGAGTAAAGTTTCATATAACTTTTTATTTCCCATTCTCATCTTATGACAACGGCAACACAAGTCGCAGTAGAAAAAAAATGTTAAAGAGGAAATAAGGAAGGTTACGCAGTAGTAAACAGTGTATCAGATGAACGTAAAAAAGGGGACAGTAAAAGACCAGAGGAGAGAGAAGATGAGACGCAACTAAAGCCAAGAAGTGAGATGATATGGAACCACTTTCCCTCTCGCTTGAACGAGACAGGAGACCCTCATATCATCAAAGAAAGTAGCAGAGTCGCAATGGTAAATATATCCATTTTCTCACAACCACTTCTCATACATGCTTGTTTGCTAGTAAAAGAGGAGAAAAGTTGGCCTCTAAAACGGAATGTTAGTGGTGGTGGTAGCAGCTCCGATGGCGAGGCAGTAGTTGTTGTAGCAAACATCAAATATATCACCAGATCGAATGTTGGTCATAAATTGGCCCAAAAGTTGAAGGGTGCGAGGGGTTTGATGCAGTTTATCGAGAAATCCGGCCCGGACTGTTTCTTCCGTCATTTAATAAATATACGAGTGCCAAGTAACTGTATTTTACTGTTTGTTCAAGAAAACTTCACCGTTTGGTTTTGGTGATGATGAATGGATATTGGTGTATACTGAAATTTGGTTGCTTATTTATGACCAAACACTGCAAATCAAATTTTCACCTTAGCACATGTATAATTACTTACCAGGAAAATGTAATGTTATTCATCAGACTCATCACATCATAACGTGTTGCTTCCCCATCAGGTTTCACTTTGAAAGAGAAAGAGTAACAATTTTAATTTCATGACTGCCTTATCACATTTTCTCAATAAAATCTAGAGGATTTTAAAGACAGATAATCAATCCAAATAAGTTGTAAGTAGTACCTATACAATCATCAAATCAAACACATGCATTTACTTTCGTAGTCTTATGCTAACCACCATAATGTTACACAACGCTATGATTTCGATATTCAAAAACTCAAAAGAGCATCTGCATTGAAAACCGGCTTCCGCATGAAACTAATGCTTTCTCGTTCTTCACTGAAACGCACGTGAGTGGAACAATAAAATTACGCATGAACTTCAAAGAAACATGAATGAAGTGCATGATTCATCCATCCTTTTTCCCGATAATTCCTGGGAAAATCACCCCTTTCAAATTTTCACGCTACTTTAAAAACTCACACATACATATTCTTCATATCAATTTGCTCCTTCCCATTTTAAATCTAACAGATATCATATTATACATCTCCGGGTGATAAAATTTCGATGAAGGAAACAAATCTGATCATGATCACCATTTCAAAGAGAGAATATAAACTGAAGCATGTGAGCTCAATCTTTTTGACTACATGTATGTGTACGATTTGCAGATATAACCAAAGTTTTGGAAAATGCATCATTGTAGGTATACAAAGAATTGAAGAAATTCCATTTCCATTTAAGACCCGTTTTGAATTCGTGTCAGATGGAAAGCATTTTCTTTTTGACTTTTTATTGTTGGTCTCAAAAGACTGAAAAATCAACTTGGCTCTTTATGACAAGAGGTCACTTTTTATCAAATAGGGTTCTAATCGAGTGGTCAACTTGTGCCATGTAATAAGCGAATGTATATTTAGGAATAGATTTTTATATCGAACGACTTTACCGTGAAATGGACGGTTCTTTTGCAACTCCCCAGAGTTTTTTAAAGAATACGAAACGTGCGGCAATTGTACTTTATGTACACAATGTAGCGCATTCGACTGATCAGTTTTTTATCCCGTTTTCCGGTAACAAGGTCCCATTTATTGAGAACACATAAAAAAGGAAGAAGGAGGGTGCAAGCTCACATGAAATACTGGTATATGGCCAGTATAGAAATCGAACAGCAACACTGGCACACAGTACAGAAGTACATTTTACTCATATTGTTCTATACAGGAATGATTGTAGAGTTGGATTTTTATAAATTATGTTTAGGAGAAAGAATTTTCCCCACAGATTTCACAGTGCATCAATGTGTGTCTGCAATCATGATCATCGTTTGTGCGTGCACAATGCATGGATAATTCTCCCAAGTGATGAAGATCATCATGGTGGTGGTGGCGGATGATTGCAAAGAATCTTTTTACGTGCAAACAAAAATTTTACTGTCGCTTTTCCAAGTTAAAGATATCTCAAGATCTTGCGAAAACAACAGTTATGATGTGTAATACTTGTCACGATAACCTTAAATAAGCTGGGTGCATTAGCATACTTCCATGCATATTTTACCAATCTGGTACGCTATCTCTCTTAGCATAACCAATAAGTTCATGCGGATTACTCTGCTTGATACTTTCCCTGGATTGATAAGAGAAAATGGATTTTTTCTTCATCGTTTTTTGGAAGGGGATGGTCTTTGGAATTGCTCGTTATTGTCTCTGCCTTCTAGAAATTTTAATGCAGAATTTTATTCTTTTGTGTTATGTGTTAGTAATTACGGTTGAAAATTTGCAAAGCTCTGTTTGTATTTAAAAATGTCCATATCCATTGAATGTCACATAGTAAAGGCTTTTTTGTAGGAAATGCAAAGTTTAAAAGTAAATACATTAGTTACTGCGATCGAAGAAAAGTTAATCTGCCTTCAAACTGAATACATATTATGTAGATTTCTGTACCGGCACAATGGATCAATGGACACGTCACAAAAGGCGAGGATTGATGAGATCTTTTATTTATTTCGAAGACATCCTGACCTGTCAAACTCAATGGACTGTGAATAAGCAAGAACAGGATGTGAAGCCACTATAGATTACTCAAAAAGTGTTCGGTCAGAACGAAAGAGAAAGTTGAGTTGTGGATGTGTCTAGTTGATGCATGTATGTATGTTCATAAAACCCTTTATCGCCCTCTGAAACTTTCGCGGCTTCAGTGGCTCTATTATACAAAAAAGGGGAAAGTAAAAAAAAAGAAAATGAAGACAACAGCGACTGACTGTCCACAATGGGATACAAGCCGAAAGCATTGAACAACCCTTGTATGATCAGGAACAAAGGGAAGCACAGTGTATTGCATAGTCCATTGTTATGTGTAATAAGCGTCATGCATTGCATTCACAATGACTTTCCTTCCGAGACTAGCTGGACTGCTGTATTAAAGCAATGTTGAAAAGTGGACAGCTAACTTTCTGTAAAACTTGTACTTTTTTGTATGCAACTGTACTGGTTTACAATGATGGGATAAAGGAAAAGTTAAGGTCACTTTCATCGTTTCCCCTGGACAAGAGATCAGTTGTGCATTGAATGGTTCATTCATTCATTGATGACTAGGCTTGATAGAGGACAATGCAGTAAAAGTAACAAAAGAATGTACATTTTTTGTGTATCTCGGATGTTTTGTGCTCACATTTCTTCTCTGATTTTCTTCAACCACGTAACATGATAATGATAATACAGATTCACACAACATTAGTTCACTTGACTAGTATTCGTAATGTGGACTTATGTTAAAATGGATAACTTCATTATTTTCGTTAACATTCAGAATTCCAAGCAAATATGAAGCCCTGAAGCCCCTTGTAACACTTCTTGATTCCCGGAGGATAAAAGCTACAATCAACCAGTCAACAGCTATCCACCTTGCTAGCTGGGATTACGATTTGATATACGTAATACGTAACGTCAAATGTACATCCAAATATGGGACCAAAATGGGGCACCCACCCCATGATACTTGTGTACGTGATGGCATTAATGATAAGAGATTACATGTGCCATTACAAGCGATTTAGAGTAAAGATACTAACCGGACTAACTGGACACGCACAGCTATAAAAAAGCGAAAATAGATATAACGATTTTATATGCCAAGAAACCACATCTTGTCATTCTCAATGTCTTACATTGTGAACGATGTGGTCAGTTCACGAGATGATCACATTGAAGCAAAAGTACATTCTTACGTGTACTTATATCCTTACACACATTTATACTGGATGTTAGTGCGCACCAGTCAATTGTCCTTTTTACTAGTTTCCAAAAAAATGCTACAAAACTTAGATTCTCTATCCCGGGATATTACTGTTACTGCATAATCTCAAGTGAATATCATAAAAGGGGAGAAAACTCCATTTGTGTCACAAAACGTCCCAAATAAAGGCTTAACCCGGAACTTATGCCTGCTACTTTCGTTATACCAGCAAAACCAGTGCCACCGCAGTTTCTGCAACATTATACAATCTACAGTAGCATTACATACACAATTTTCTTATATTTGGTAATAATAGGAGATCCCAGAAAAGGACATTCAAAATCCTAAAATATCCGGATAAAGATCAAATATATGAAATGATGTATGTTGTAGTAACATTAGAATAGATGCTTTACATAATATGCAATATATCTGTTCATAAAAGTTGAAAGTGGAAAAGAGAAGGGAAGAAAAAGTGGAAGGAAAGGGTTTACAGTTTGCATGGTTAGCCAATTGATTTTATGAGAGTGATAGGGGAAAAGGCGAAGAGATACGAGGAAAAAGATTTAAGTAAGAAATAAACTTTCACGATGAACTGCAATAGCACTAATACTCTGTTTTATATTCCGTCTCAAACTCATGTTCCCACTTTTTGTCATTTCAGAAAAGCTAACTCAAAATAAGAGAAATCTTTAAATGACTACCAGAAGATGTACAATTCAAAACTTTGAGTTAAACTTTGCATCTTACATCACAATATCAAATAAAAGATGTGCTCCAAATCAGACCATAATCTTGATTTTCTATAAGTAAATTTAAGCAAAGGATCAACCAATTTACAAGATTTCTCTAGTGGACAAGAACTCTAGAACCCACTAATGCTTTTCACTATTTCATTTCACAACAAGCAAACAGTAAAGTGCGTAGTCGGTATAGCATTCATATATGAATACATGTTGAGTTTGTCCTAAATGTGAACTATCACGTACCACATGTGACACTGAGACAGAATAAAAAATTAGTTTTGTTTCTCTCTACTTTATTTCGACGTTTAAAGCTATATGTAGAGATGCTTATTGCCTTTTACATAGAACGAGGGTGTGGGTTTTGGGTGATTTTGATGATAGAAATGCCGATATGTACCTAAAGAACGACTTCCAACTTACATCTGGAATGTGTGATTCTCGCATCTATTTTTTAACTATAACTTAAAGAGCATTTGCCTATTTCAAAACATTGGGATGACAATGACATATATTCAGTCAGATATATTTGAAGCACTATTTGCCCAGCATTGAAATAAAATGTTATGCATGGTACATATGATAATTTCAAAGAAATGCCAGAGTCGGGTAGCCTAATATGAGATCGCACTGTGTGTCTGTCTTCAGATACTTGTAAAAAGCAAAGCATAATGTATGGGGAAAGTCGTTAGCAGCAAATGGTGCTCTTGATCGTTGGATTTTTTATGAGTGGACAATAGTCAGTATGGGAAACCTCGTCATTTAAATCTATAAACATATAAGCATACTACAGAACATTTCATTATGGACCATCCGGTTTTCCGCCACACTGTCAATTTGATGCGCACATATATACTCTTCGTACCCAATCACTAAAAAACTTCAGAAACTTCAGAATCCGAATGCTATAAATGGATGTGGAAAAGTATAGCAACATTAAAGCATTGAGATGGAGCGTTGTCCTTTGCAATCCAGACTGCTAGAATGGCCTTTTTCCTGAACCATTTTCCAGTTGAACGTACAACGCACGATGCATGGGACACACAGACAATTAAATTGCAGAATTTGTCCTTTTCTTGTAAAAAAGGCTCGCTCCCGGTGGCATCCATTTTTTACTTTTTTTGTTTGAACATCTGATCCCACATATTGACAACTGACCTTCTTATACTCATAGTTATATTGTATGTCGTCCCATATTCTGATTTTTTCTATTGCTTCCTGGATAAATCTGAATACATTACATTTTATTACAATGTTAACAGCCTGTTTTAACAGTTATTGAAATGTTTATGTGAGCGTATACATTCAATGAAACAAAATTACTTTGATTGCATCATGTTATTTTACTGTTTTACTGAAAATTCAGTTCTTGAATCTCACAGACAAAAATTAGAAAATTGTGGAGTTTTTCTAAAGATGAATATTAGATGTATTTTAATTAAATAGAAACAAACATGCATTTACAGTTCACTTAGATTACTGTATTGACCCCTGCCCTATAAAAACTGCTCATCCAAATGTTGATCTAAGGGGGAAAAGCAACATATACTCTTGATCAAAATAATTACGCAAATTACATATTTCTATATTTCATCATGCATGAATAAACACATAACAAACGGCCACGAAACATTAATGTGCTCAATGGTTCACGTAAAGTCATTTCTGTTGATGAGGATGAGCAACAGGGAAAGGCAAACCTTAATAGTTTAGTTCATGATTGTTGTATGTAGTCGTATTGGTATTGATATTGATGCTTTCTTGTTAACGGAAATGAGGCAAATTGTTGTCAATAAATAAAAAGCATTATTTCCATTTTTTGTACGATACATTGAATATGCCAAACAAGTTGAGGAACGAAAAATCTTGTTGGTAGGGGTTGGGGTCTCCTATTATGACAAGGGGATAAATGAATGAATGGATCATAAACTTATTACATCATGTGCTTTATATATTTACAGAAATACGGTGCTATCAAATAAGAACGAGGAGAAATACAGAAGTTTTGAAACGATAGGAAGAAATCATCACATGCAGTGTCTACCAGAAATTATGTTTCCAGCAGATCATGTAACATATTATTGTTTTGTGTTATTGACATATAGTCAAGGATTCGGATGTACCCATGTCCATGCGTAATCTCATTTTTGGCTTTGACTTACTTTCCACTAAATAGTTTTGTCGTCTCCTGGGTTTATTTGTGCCGTACCACTTCATCGGTTTCTTTCTCTTCCTTCCTTTCTGGCTTGGTCTTTCGCCAACACTTTCCCTCTTTGTGCGTTGCATCTTTGGAATGAAGGTATACATCTAACCACTTTCACAACATGCCTCCACTGTCAGAAGCGCTGGAAGCTCAGGATATTACTTGTGATCCACTGTATACTTTGCTCATCTCCGAAGAAAACAAGTTGTCCTCTTCGATTTGGAATCAAGAAAAATATTTTATTTGTTGGGATTTGGATGATGATGATGTTACTGGTTTTGTTGGGTCCCCTCTTTATTTCGGAAATCTGCACCGTCCATGCAATAATGTTTCTTCCAAGTCTTTTCTTTTCATACTGTTCATGTTGCGTCTAGACTACTGCATGCTCATGTTTGTAAGAAAAATGAGAAAAAGGATATATTCTTCGTAAATTACTGATATGTAATATTTTTTCTCAGAATTGTAACGGTCGCTGTGTTTTGATGAATCTAATAAAAGTCCAGCATTGAGGTTTGATAATTTTATCGTGTCAATTCATTTTCTGCAGTCTCCTTTGGCTTTCTGTGTTGAAAACATCATCGCTACATGTCAACTATACGTATGAATTTTAAAGTTTGTTTTTACAAGTGATGCTATATGTACCTATTTCTACATAATGCAGTCATACATTCTGAAAGCACGCATTAAAACCATAATATTTATTACATTGCAAAAATATAGTAGGTAGTATAAAATCACTTTGCAAACAATAAAAATCATGTCAATTGTATTTCATTTTCTATCAAATATTGCTCGTAAACGTTATAAACGGCCTCTAAAGATCAATGATATTATTACACAAAAATCTATTTCCTCTCAAGTAGTACAACTCCATTTATGCTAGTGGAACTCATAAAATCGCAGTTTTCCTTTCCAACACGAGCACCTATAAATAACTTGCTATACTTCAGGTCGCAAAAAGATACAGTCATATTCTTTCCTTCTTCCCTATTGCTATATATTAATGTGTCACATTTTCCGTGTCGATACAAATAATAGCCGTCATCCATAATTCCTTGCACTATAAAATTCATCTTAAAGGAAAACTTGTGTGCTTTCCTCTCTACAATAACTCATTCGAAAAATAACCCTTCATCATATACAGTGGTTACAGTAAAAAACGATTCTTAAGCCAGTTTCACATTTATATAAAAGGTCAGTAAGTGAACAAGTTGTAGCAGTCTTGGCATACAACTTACAACACTATTACTATTATTTGCACGCATGTCTCCTTGTAGTAATAATAGAAAGCTATAATGTTACATTTTTTATTCAAACTTGTATGCGTTTCTTTTATGTCTATGATTTGTTGTATATATTTTATTGGTATTATTACGACTTTTGCTCATGGAGATTTAGGCACGTTCGAACAATAATAACAACACAAAGTTTCAATACAGTGGTTAAAACCCCAGAGGATTGAAGCTAAAATAAGTAGCAAAATTACTTTATGTCATTTCATTTTTGAATATGGAATTGCCTATGTTCTCTTCTCTGGTTTGTGGTTTATTTGAGTAGTGCTGAGATTTTTTTCTCTGGATACATTATTGGCAACAAGGAAGTGACAAGATCGAGACGACTAAATGCTGCAACTTTAGAGAGAGTTTTCCATTGTCATAAGCAATATTTTTGTATTTGGAAGATGAATCGAGGTTGGAACTGAGGTCATTTTTCATAACACTTTCAGCCTCAGACGAAATCATTGTTTTCCATGATGCCTATTACATATATTTCCTCTTTTATGCATCAGCCTTTGCTCTCAACAAATAAACTTACACCAATTTTTGGTATACAAGGCCACAAAACAGAGCCGATCTCGTCGCAACTCCACGTTTTATTATTATGCAGAGTTATGTGTTCAGTGCACTGATATCTATGCAATTGATCTTCTCTCTGTATACAATAAACATTCATCTTTCTTCCCTTCTTCTACCAAAATATTTTTTTTCTTCGCTAAACCGCAGAGCATGAGAGGATTCTCACTGCAGAATAAAAATAAGTAAGAAAGCAAATTTCGTTCAACAAAAAATGTTGTTGAAACTGTAGCACTAGAGTACTCGCTTTACATTTAGATATATAATTTTTCTGGAATCGAGAAAACGAGATCAGCATCAAATTTTCCAGCTGTTGGCTTATCAGTGAAAATATTTTTTTCTATTCCTTACATAATAATGCCCACAAACACACATGATCCTGTTTTTGTTGGTGGTGGTGGAGAGTGGAGAAATGAGGAATTGTAGTTACAAATTGTAAGGCTGTCGCATATCCACTTCTTACATTTCCTCTTCATTTTTATGTGCGATGATACATGGTAGCGAAGTTAAGTAATGCTAGGAGTGTATTTGAGCCATGAAAAAAAAGAGTTTTAGCATTTCATCGTCGTCCTCTTCAATTTTACTTGCCATTGCCACCACCACACTATCCAGCAACCACTGCAGTGGTTGTAGTTGTTCATGGAATTTAGATTGAACGAGCAGCATAGAATCTCGATTTACTCCCCTTCTTTACCTCATTTTTTGGCTTAAAAGGGCGAATTCTTTGAGAAGTAACCAGCAATGACTTTCTTTTTTGGCAAGCTGCAAACTTTAAAATGTCTCTAGTAAGTGGGTAAACTTTTACCAAGAACAATTGGAATAAACTTCTACATGAACATATACTTTGGCAGGTAATTCAATACAAAAGCATCGATACATAAACAGTATAAAAATGTAATGCGTGCCTGTTTAGAATTTCACACAGTATATTGTAAAGCATTGTATTTTCCACCGTATTTCTCCAGAATGTGTGTAGAATTCTAATGAGCTTTCTGTTTTGTAAGGCTTTATTGATTGTTGTGAACACACAATAGGATGTCAGTTTCGTGTACACTACATTGTCTCCTCTTTAGCTGTTTGCTGTCGCTCCCTATCAATGTTTATTTGGGTTATGACAAATTTTGTTGTGATATTATCTCATGTGCTAGAGTCTTTGGAAGAGAGAGGATTTATTCATGGTGATAATAATTCACTTTCGCTTCATGTCCACATTTTCAAAGAAGATTGGATAAACTTATGTGGCTCCTTTCATTTTGTTTCTCTGTAAATATTTGCCAAGATGTCTACTTTTATTTTAATAACTTGTATATGGATATATAGGGAGGCAAAATGGCAAGATGAAAAAGCGAGGAAACAAATTAAGACGACGACATAGTGTAGAAAGTATGAACAAATGCAGTTGTCTCTGTTGTTACAACGTGTGAACGTGAGACAAATCAGCGATAAATAAAAGAGAATATCATATATCCTATGTAACAATTCATTCATTGGCGATTCAAATGGTAACATGTTGTGCCTGCATTTGGGGTTGAGATCCAGACAACGAGCATTTTTCTCATCTGCCCATTGACAATGGTTTGATTTACCAAGATGATAAAGCACGAAGTCATGAGTAGGGGAGCAACGTGAGATGCTGTGTACAACAAAAGGAACTGAATTATATGGACCACTTTTTGGGGGTAAAGAATAATAGAATGGTTCGCTCACTACTACTACTACGGCTCTCGCATCCGTGTGAGAGAAAGACAGAATCAACTTCTCCTTTTGTCCATCACATCGCCATCATCGTTGTGTGTGATCATCATCAACTTCTCCTTCTTCACTGGCATCATTTTTGCTGCCAAAAAATCTGTCAACAGGAACAAAACTACTTTCACATGTACTTCAACAACTACCATAGTTCAGCCAGCCGACATCTGGAAAAATCAAAGAGGAGGAAGCAAGGAATATAAAGAGTAAAAGTGAGGACATTTAAGAAGCGCGTACCGTGTACCTCATTCACTGCTTGTTTGCAGTAATGAAGTAGGTTCATATATTGATGGACTGGGATGTGGTGTTGATGTTGAAGTTTGTCTCGGCATGAGCTTCCTCCGATGATGATGTGAATTTAAGTAGCGATCGTAAAAAAAAGTATGAAGTGTGCTTATGTTTGTGTGGTTCTGCTTCATGAAATATACTTTTTCAAGTAACAAGCAAGCAACAATGTTTTACCTGATGACTGATGATGATATGAACGTGCTTAATGAAGCAAATTGCCAATTTGGGGGATTAAACTGAGGAAAGTAGCGTGAAGTATGACGTGATGTTACACGTTTTCATGCAACGACATTTTATGACTGAGTCTGCATCCACATTAACAAATATAGATGCAAATAAAACATATAAATGCAACCGTTTTTTTGTGGAGATCAAAGTGCAAAAGTACACGAGTGCAGTTACTGAGTAAAAATCAAATGAAGTCAAAGTTGACGTGTATAATCTTTAGTACAATTGATATGAATATTTATTGCATCCGGTCACGAAAATAAAGAAGTGCATTTAATTAATGAAGAATAAAAACTGATACATTTTAATTAACCATCAACCATCCCATAATAAAAATAAATGATTTTACCTCTTGATCACACATCGGCCATTGGTATTGATTGAGTTCAACGAGAGGGAGCAGTGATAACACCAAATCTTTTTATCGATGCACCAGCATGACACATGATCACATATTTATACAAATTGGTGTTGATAAGATGTACATCATACATCAAGTCGAAATTTGCAAGGTGAGCAAGAATTGATGCTTCATACAAAACGGTGGAATCCCTGTTCCCAACTTCATGGAATAATTTTTTCATAATATATTTATTTACTGAATGATTCCTTTTTTTATTTTTCAAATTATGTACATTGTATATTACACATATTATTTAGATATAATAAGTAACTACAATCTGTAAATTTATATCTTTGACTTCTTTTAAATTATAAGCCTTATTTAGACTAGCTGATCTTCCATAATACGCATATAATTTTTTATAAGATAAAATTTGCATTTGCAGTATCACATAAGAAGAAAACTAAAGCATAATTTCAAACTTAAATTAAACACATTACAGTTTGTTTGGCTTAGGAAAACAAATTCAGCATGAACGATTTCTCTTATTAAAATTTTAAGTGTGGAAAATTATAAAACGAAAGCTATTAGTAAGAAAATTACACGGTGGGTCAAATATTTTCGCGCTTATAATAACTTTCCCTTGTATTGTGGCAAAGGAAAGCTTGAATGTAATACGTAAATTGCACATCCTACTAATGACGAATCCACTAGCAGGTACATAATTGTTTTATAGGAAGTACAAAAATTGGTTAATAGTATTAATAATTTTGAATACGAAGTTTTGAACTTACTTCACCTTTCATAGAACGTGTGAGTCACGTTTGATGCACTATTATCGAATACTCGAGTGTATGCCGATAGCACAGTCAGCAAAATTAGTCGTTATAATTAATTAAGCATATTTTTTATTTTTTATTATTATAACTAGTACCCTTTGGTTTGGTTATTGTTATTATACAACTACATTCAATGAAAAACAAAAACATCCACAATCTATTAGTGAAATATTTTTATGAATAATAACATGTTAATATTACTTCATGCGATAATTGAATACTTTATTTACAGTGGTATAATTCCTTTACGTACTAAATTAATTCATCACAATGAGAGTCAGATCCTGTCTAAATCTAGCATCAAAGAAAACAACCAGCATGAAAGAAACACTTATAAATTGTAAGTGATTTTGTTATGATGCCACTAAAGGTTAAAAAGTATGAGAGATAAGGAAATCGACTAAACTACGCTTTTAGTGAATCAGAATTGCAAGGTGATTGTAATGCCCCATATTTTAAATCATAACTGTACAAGCAAACCCATATGAACACTTATAATAATAAATAGGTTTCATGAATGAAAGTTGGAGTAAAATGTCAGTGTTGCCTTTTAACTCCTGTAATTATGATAAGGAGCAACCAGCTGGCTATTGTAGCTATAAAACAGTATCGCACATGTCTGAGTTCTTGGTCTTGAACGCTGAACTTAAGTTATCCTACACTTCTCGACAACTTGACTCCAGTAAATTTAACGAACGCTTGACTTGACTGTTTACATGTTACATGAGGCAATACATTCAAGTGCAAAATCGAAAGAAAAAAACTCAGTGTTTTGAATTTTTGATACTCTAACTTGACCTAACCTGTAACAAAGATTTTTACTCATTTTTATTTGTTACATTTTCTTAAGGATATTATCTTTAAAGCAGTTTTAAGAGTTTTCTATTACCGCAATGCTAAAATCTATGATAAGATATTGAACGTGAAATACTTTGTGCTGTAAAGATCACTATTTAACCCTTGCTTCTTCTCTCTTCTGGACTATTAAAAAATGAATGTGTAATGTTTCATTTGATTATATATAATACAACATGAGAGTAAGTACATTATTTTAAGCCATCTTAATTATGTACGCGTTTTTGCGTGTGCAAGTGGACTTAACATGTGAATGGAGGAGCATGTCATAATAATTTACGCATTACGCACATTTCGCTACACTGCTCTTCTGCTACCTATAAAATGTAATATCTATAAAGAATAGAAGTACATGATAGTGGAGCTAGTGCCGTGCCCATGAATCTGGACCAAAAGCCCGGGATTGCTGCGTTGGCACAAGTCAGATGCATCAAGTGTACTTATTCAGCAATTTACTTATCGGTCACACACAAAAAAGGTGAATGAAACCATCTCTCGATTTCTGCTTACTACTGTTTATTTACTTCCCCTTTTGCGTGCGTCGTGTGTTTTTCTATAGTGGGGGCACACGTACTTGCAATGATGTTTGAAGGGGAAAGTTACTCTCTATTTCTACTCTACATCAATCTATTATTATGCATTTTTCTTCAAAAATGGCAATTCTTTTACATGCCTTTGACTTAACCCTGCTACTTTATTACTTTTTTGAGCATCTTAGTAATATTTACAATGGCAAGTGATTCAATAGAGAAAAAAGTAGTTTAGTAAAAATTAATTACTCAAACTGAAAAGATCTTACGTTTCAAAAAAATGATCATGGTTTAAATGTTTTTAATTGCAGCGGAGAAGGTGTGGAAAGAGTTTATAAAGTGGCGTAACCTCACCCCGCTTCTCGGATGTCAGTAGTACGTCGAGTCTGGCGAGCTAGTGGTGCTAGTCTCAGCAGAGTAGATTCCATTGTTTGCATTGTTGTTATTGTTGGTGGTACTTGTAGCAGGAACGTTGATACTAGGTAGCGGACCATGTTGCTGGTGATTGGTGGAGAGCTGACCATGCAGATGAGATGAGCTCAACCCATTGTTGGATGCATGAATAGGTCCATTGTGATTGTTACCTGCTGCTGCAGCCGCAACATTTGCCGAGTTATTGTTATTATTACCATTCCCATTTGCCCCACCAACTGCAGCAGCAAGATCCAGTTGGAATCTTCGACTGATTTCTGCAGCTCTCGTTTTCCACATGTCTCTTTCCTGTGTCAGCTTATGAATTTCTTTGAGAAGCTTTTTATTCTGATCTTCCAAAAGATTCCGTTGTTGGAGTCGCTTTGTTCTGCAGTTCTGAGCGTAGCCCCGGTTCTTGAGTGTCCTCCTTTTCTGCTTCAGCTTTTGAATAGCTTCACGGGGAAAGCCATGTAAAAGTTTATTAAGCTCTCTGACTGGTTTGCTTGTAAGGACTTCATCAGGAATCTCCAGGGGATGACCACCTCGTGATGTGGGTACATTGCCAC
>JAQIXX010000561.1:0-54763 GCA_034700605.1 Willowsia nigromaculata | reverse complement strand
CAGCTCCCCGGCGCCTATCACCACATCCGAAACTGGAGGAGCAACCTTCCCAGCTGAAAAAAAATTAATTGCAATTAATTACCATTCTTGACCCCACTTAATTATGAATCTCACAATCTAAGTACTTATATCACCAATTAAAAACTCACCTGGCTCCAGAACCTTCATCTTGAAATCCCACCAGCTCCTCCTACACAATTAGCTAGTTTCAGTATCCCTAGAGCTCCTTCAAATCTCAATTAACTAATTGCTCTCAAAAATCACAATTAAAATCTATCCCCTCCTATTCTTCTAACCACCAGTTAATTTAAAAATCACTAAAAAATTACTACCTTCACTAATAATCCAAGCAGTTAATTTTGTTGTCACTGATCGCTTGAGAGTTGACAGGTAACCCAATTAATTTTAATGAGCAATTAAAATCGGTCCACACTTTTCAGTCGAATGAGTGAAGAGCGAGCAGGCAACAGAGACCAAGGCGGTCTCATCGGCTGTCTGTTTACGTCCGAATGGGGCTGTCTTCACTGAGCAAATTCACTTTTAAGCTGCACGACAAGAGCATTTGCACATGTTCTCGTGGGTGGAGGGAGAAAAAGAGGAGGTGTCCTTTAGGAACGGCCCCATCCGCACACAAGAGGCTGAGATCTGTGATTGTTAATTTGATCGCGGGTCTGTCTCAAAAACCCCAGCACTCAATGGCTTTCTCGAAGTGTATACTTCTGTATGCTCGTATGCAAATACATGTGACTCATGTGAGGTCTCAGCTTAAATTATGCACCACTGCTCGAGAAACTTAAATGTTCGAAAATTGTCTCCTAATTAATTAGTAATTAAAACAGTAATTAGTTTTTTAATATTTTGCTAATTTTTATTACATTTTTGCAATTTTTGGTTGAATTTTAAAACTAGTAATCACCATACAAAAATAAATTGATCAGCAGACTTTTCCGTTCTCGGAGACGGTTACAAAAAGTTACCGTTATTTTTTTCACTGTGATTATCTACATAGTTAACGATTGGAAGTAACAAGGAGTAAAATAATTTAGTTGGAAATTAAAATGATTGTAAATGAGGAAAAGACGAGGAGAAGTTAGAAAGGCGGAGAGGGAATTAATTAGCACCGGTTCCTCCTCCTCATCCTCCACATCCCCCTCCCCTTCCCCTGGCTCATCGGAATGCTCCAAACAGTCCTCACGGTCATCAAACCCATCCGCTTCACTTGCCATCATTCAGCACACCTTTTCTTTCCAAAAATATCCTCCACTAATTCAATTAACACAAAAGAAAACTCTCTTTTATCAACATCACTTTATTCGAGTTCAATGTCACTTCCAAAAACACTTTTCTCTCCACTTTTCACTTTCTTTCCAACTGGAAGTCCTACAACTGCTTAAAAAAATTAATTCAATTAACCCGTTGAAACTCAACCAAATATTCTTTTCTCTTTGGAACAGGTTTCCACACAGGAAAAAATTCTAAAAGGGATTACAAGGAGAAAAAAAATTGTTTCCAGGAGTGGGAAATAATGGCAGCTGACGAAAGTTTATCAATGGACGTCAGCAGAGAAAGTGGAGAGGGGCCACAAAATCCGATTTCCTCTCATCTCGCATATCCCGTCCCCATAAAAAACCAGTAATTGCATATGCTATTGTGCGAATAGTTCCATGGATGTTGGAAACGGTAAAAATGTGTGTGTGTGTTTATGTGTGGCTATATATACAAATAGTACTTATAAGGCTACTATTACATGAATGGGCTTTCTCCGTTGGAGAAAGCATAAGAAGGATTTTTCTTGTGAAAATTGTGTGGGCAGGGAGAAAAAAACGGAGTTGCGGGGAAAGTTGTGAACGTGGAGAGAAAGGAGCTAGACAAAAACGACGGGTGCGTGCGTAGGTGCAAGGTGCACCACTCCAGCTAATATTAGAAGCCTAGTAAAATAGTGATGTTGGCAGGTTTGCAATGGAAACTATGGAAGTTTGTATTCCTGTCACAAGTACACCGTGTACATTTGTCATGTCATAGTATTACTGGTAGCGTGTGACATTCGTCATACCAAATTTTCATCCTTTTCTCTTTTATTACATGGAACAGCTTGAAAGAGAACACAATTGTGGAAAATGCATAAGGTGGATTGGATGGATGGAGAAAAAGGGTTAAACTTACATCCTCTCCCCCCAGCATTGATTATGTTCTTACAGAATTGCTAACACAAATTCTAAATTACTATGTTTTTTATTACATCGTTTCATGTACTCTCTCGCTCTAGCCATATTTCTTTACTAACATGCTATTATTCAATTGAGACATGTTATGTTAGATTTATAGGAGTAGATACTTCAATATGGCATGGATTACAATTTTTTTTTACAACAGACCGTTTAAAAGGATGGGTCCATGTATTTCTCGAATAATTTTAGCAGGCAATTAATATGATAACATATTGTAGTTCAATCTATCGCATTTTTTCTTCATATAAAAAAGTAATTAAGTATGCAATGTATGAGATGGATGAAGAAGGGGAAATAGAATGGGTTATAGGAGCTTACTCCACGCACAATCTGGAAACCCTACAAGACGTCATTATAGTCACATCACCACAGCACCAGACCAGTACCACATCCTCTCATAAAAAACCTGGAATGGATCGATATGCTGGAGAAGAGCTCTCTCTCTCTCTTGAGAGTGGAGTGGAGTTCCCCATACTCCTGTCGCGTTTCTGTCTGGCAAACAAATGAATTGCCATGTCTCCAGATCCAGACCACCAGAAATACATTTCATGCATTTCAACCATTTGTATTTATAGAATGCCAAAAATATGCTCAGCTAATTTATGATGACTACATGGTTAACATTTTTGAAAGATTTTCATAGCATTTTATTTGGAGAAAAGGCAGATATGCTGTGAAATACATTTAATTAATTTTTATATATTAGTATTTTCTCGATTTATATTTCTATCAGATCTAATTGTTACGATATCAAACAATCACAGTAAAATCAACACATTATCTTTTTTATATATAAAAGTTCAACAATAATGATGGCATTTATAGTAACAAGATATTTTTTTTAAGAATATAGGTAGCATTTTAACAAGTTGAGGAACACAGTGAAGACATTCAGTAAATCATTTGCAACTTGCAAGATCCCAATTTTAACCTTACAACAGTGTGATTTCTTTTTTGTATATTGAGCTGCACTGCATGTTACAAAATATTTTAAGGTATAAGTACATGTTGATCACTTAAAAGTAAAAAGTACATAAAAATTGTAGAAATGACGGGAGTACTCCGGCTTTGGAAGTAGAAAATTCATTGGATAAAGCAGATATAGAGACATTTGTATAATTTAACAATTAGTTAAAGTACATGTACTTTAATTTCAATATAACATCTCGTAAAGCAGTTGATTTTAGTTTTTCTCAGGATTTTTATAGTGCTTGAAAATTTGAAAGATTTATCAAGCGTTATCCTGTCAACAATCATCATAATCTGTGACACTAGTTAAGTTAATGGAAAGCAAGATGATGAATTGGCTATTTTCTATGGAAGCAGATCATTTTGTAATTTGATGAAAATGAAGCTAGAATGATTTTTTTAAACTGCAAATTACATTTGTATACCTACCTATATGTTGACATGATGAATTGGAAATGAGATGAGTATTTTTTGTAGATTTTGAAAGAACATTGACATTTTTAGGCTGTTAAGTTTTTGATGCGAATCGGAGTTACATTTGCAATTCATTAGGAGCAGGTAAAAAGGAGTAGTGACTTCTTACATATTGACAAGCTTAGATTTTGAGGAGGCTGAATGAGCTGATTGAGTCCTTCCCGGAAATATCCCTCTGCTCTTCATGTAGCTGGTGACTTGTTCGGGAATCTCGGCGAGAACTTCTTGGGCCAATTTTACCTGAGCTAGCTTGTGAGTCGCATCATTGGGAGTTGCCCAGTTGGCAGGTTGCTGCTGAGGTGGAACATGACCAGGTGTGGGGGCTGTGTAGCCAGGACCAACTGTTGAGGACATCCATGAATAGGCGTCTCGATACGGAACAAATTGCACGATATCTATGGAAAAATTAGGCCGTGCGTCATTCAAATGATATGAGGAAGTTGAAATGACGCAAATGCATACAATTAATATATTTTTTTACCTCGTGCAGCATATCTTCCATTAAAAGAAATCCTAACTGCGTCACCATCTAGTTCCTCCATTGCTCCAAAATCGGCTCCACCCACTAAAAAATAATGCATTTTTAAGAGACTCTCACGCTAACAATTAAACTAATTAAAGTAAATATTTTTATAAAAACATACCTCCAACAATAATGATTGAAAGGGGGAGTGAAGAAGCGTTCACAATTGCCTGCAAAGTTTACATAGATATTAAGAATGGCTCAAAGTAAGACTTCATTTTTCCTTGAATTTATCACGAATATCTAATTTAAAAGCATTAAAAAGGTCAAGTGATTTCGTTTCGTTTTGAACACTCACTTCTTTAGTATTGGGCATATCAGTGATGATGCCGTCAGTGATAATGAGAAGGATATAATAATGCTCTCCATTCTGACTTTGAGCAGCCATCTGAGCTACATGATTAATTATTGGGCTGAAACATGTCGGTCCATACATCTACATTGAAAAGCGATATATACACACACATAAGCAATCCTACTTACAATTAAGCAGTTGTCAATAAACTCATTATATATGCATTCCATTATCTAATTGCTTGTAAATGTATCAATACACTAACCTGAACTTGTCTAATACAATTGCTGTAAGTACAATAGTTACGATGCATTAAGGACAAACTAACATTTACATTTGACGTCAGAGAGAGAAATTCTGGTTGATTTCCTTACCAATAGGCTTCCATGACCCCAGGTATTCCAAAGCAGTGAGGGGATTGTGTCAAGGTGACATAGAAATTGTGGGAAACAGCACCAAGTGGAGGTATTCTTGCACCGAATCCGTACACTGGAAACAGTTTGCTGGAGTCATAATCCTGGATGATGGTACCTACTGCTTGGATCGCTTGCTCGTAAGGATTAGGATTGGAGGGGCTATCTGAGAAGAAGTGGAGAGATGACGGATCACTAGGGTCCCCGTTGGATGCTGCAATTAAAAGTATTACAAGTGTAGTTAATTGATTAATTATGTAAAAAAAGATGTAGATAGAAAAGCTTACATGTGAAGTCAATCGCGAAACATGAATGGATTTGGGTGCCATTCTGAATGTAATCGAGGAATGTGTAAATTGGCTTGATTTGACACTGAAGAACAAGCAGTGTGGAGTTGCATTCTCTTCCGTCCTTCTGCAAAAGCCGGAGTCCACCTGTGCCCAGTTCCGTCAATTGATTGAGATTTGTACTGCACTGACCAATGAAGCGATTGGTGCCATTAAACTGGGCCTCGTGACATTCGATTTTTAATGTTCTGTCTTTATCCCCGTTGCATAAGCTACGAACAGAGATGGTCAACGGGAGCCAGGTAGGATTTCGACTGGATACTTTCTCGCTTCTATGGACAATCACACTTTTTCCGGCGTCATTGAGTTTGGAAATTGTGTAAAGCACTGATGGACTGAAGAAACAACAGGTTGTGCTGCCGATCTCACTTCCGCCGAATTTTAAAGTGACTTCGTCCTTCAACGAGGCGAGCTCCTCTGCCAACAAGACTATTGATCCGGCATCCACCTCTTTCCCATCTTTGCCTTCGGTAATGTAAGGATTCGGATTCAACGGTAGGACTAGACCGTTACACCCTGCGGCAACGATGTGCGCCAAAGTACACTCCAGGAAGCCAAGAAAGTCGTGGTCACTCAAGCTGTGCGAGGCGTTGTCAATATCGTAGACCTCGAATCTTAATGGTTGTTGCTCTTCAAAGCGGTACTCCATCGTGACCTGTGAAGCAAGCATAGAGTTCAAAATGGTTTCTCTGGAAATGGGCGGAGTTTGTATATAGGGCGGTTACCTTGGTAGCAAAATCAGGGTTCAGTGTGTCTTTTATGGTTTCTGTTCTCAAAAGTTCAACAAAGTGATTGGTCCCTCGAGGCTTGTGATATATGACACCCATTGGATCAGACTTGGACAATAAGTCTTTGTCCTGCAGATTTCTGAAAAAAATACAGTTTCACGTCATTTTTAATTTTGTTTTGTACTCATAAGACTTTACAATGCGATTTAAAGTGATGACTCAAGTACCTGCATGAAATCGAAATTTCTACCGTTGAGGTAGGTGCCGAAGCAGTTCCCGGATTGAATGAATTTTCTGTACTCATTTTGATTAGAATTCTAATGACTAGACTTGTGTCCCTCAATAAGTCTTCTCGTACTAAAAAAAATTAATTACTGTAAACTACACAACTTCCTTTGTAATTATCTCCGTTTTAGACTATTTTTCCAACCTAGCTTTCTGAACAAAGAAATTGGAGTTAAAACCAGTAGCACAACTTTTGAGATAACAATTTTCTCAACAAACCCCACACGCCATGCTACCCATAAATGTAAGTAAAACAAAGGCTTACGCTAAAAAAAACTACATTGACAGCTTTTTTAACTCCTTTCCTTACACAAACGAGAAAGGTATACTCACAAGCTTTCACTCTATCTTCTCCTCTACTCCACTCCACTCGCATACCTCAACACTACAAGATCACACGACCACTTTCACTCCCTTTTCCTCCAAAGATGAAAAATCTTCAGAAAAGTTCCTCCCTTCAAAAAACTGGAGATCTCACGTTACTCTCGAACTGTGCAACTGTCTACCACACAATTTTAACCTTTTTTTCACACTAACTATTCATAAATATTACTGTCCCCAATAAAAATATTTGTCAATCAAATTGGAAAAAAACTTTTTATGAAAACTGTCAACTCTCTCCGTTTTGTCCACCAGTTAAAAAATAATAGCATTTCTCTCTCTCTCTACAAAGCAGCTAAAGTAAAAGTGTTCTAATTATTCATATTTCTCTCTAAAAAGCCGTTCTTCCACTCGTCCAACTTCTCTCCTAACTGAATGAATCATTAAAACATTTCCCCACATTTTATGACAACCTGAGTGAACGTAAACCAGCATGTTAAAATTCCAGATCCTACAACCCGATAGAGAAAAAAGTGCTCTGAACTCATATACAATTTGTTTCTATATACAAGTTTAACAGTCTTATAGACTGTTATAAGGGGAAAAATTATTTCAAGTGAAACATGGCTCAGTATAGAGGCTAGAAACTCTAGAATGAGCTTGTTTCAACAACGACTTAATTATATGCTAAAAAATATATAGTCCTGTCCTGACTCTCCTCTCGTGTGGGAGCCTGGTACATGAACGAGATCTCTCTATTTCATTTGCATTTATGCTCCGAAACAAGCAGTTTCTTGGAATTGCTTTGGAAGCAATAAAAACGCTGCTATATGCGCTGCTACTCCGATCACAGAAGCGAAATGACTGTGTACCATGCCATGCCACAAGCCCATATAACATGAGTGCGTATTGATTCCACAAAATATTTCGCCTGTTGACTTTTTTCTTCTTTTGGGCTTCTCGGATAACTTTGTGCAAGTACCTAACGCGGTATTATGTCGGGTGCAAATGGCAAAATGGCTAGTGTTAAAATGAATTCATGTGCGATTGTAATATGCTGATATAATGCTTCTTTTATCTTGACGGAATAGGCGTGCATATTTTTGAGTAATTTTTACTATTTTCCTCTCTACCCCAAAAATATATTCCACATTATACACTTAATTTTATGGTTGGACATGACTGCGTCTACTAAGTGCTTGCCGCTTCCGCACGCGATCATTTTCTCTTTGTGTTGTGTTTCAATGCAGCAATGCAAAAGGTCAGTTTTCATTCCGGTTGGGTTGGAAATTTTTCGGAATGGATGATGCGGGGACATGAAAAGGTTCAACAAGTTCCGGGTCACTTGATCCGAGAGAAAAAAAAACACATATAGTCGGTAATGAGGTGGGAGATATTTGTAACCATAGCTAATATTGATTTTGTTAATGACGCAACCCAAAACAAATGACTGGAGAGATATAAATAAAACTCGTAATAAACTAGACTAGCTGACAGCATGTCATTCGTCATTTACTGCGTTGTTATCTTTCTGCTTGTATCTCTACAAAAATGACATGTGTAGTTTCTCTAGTCCCGTGATCGGAAATATGACTAATTATATGGTCACGAAAAAAAAATTGGTACAAAAAAAGGAAACCAAATATTTGGACTACTTTGTTTCATATGAAAAAATTTATTTTTTTTGACACAGTAGTCTATATAATAACCTTTTGTTGAAGTAAAAGCTAAACAATGTTTTATCTCGGGACAGAAAGGTTTTTTACGCTAAAAAAACTTTAATCAAGGTGGATGTAGAAATTCTTACTCGCAGCACAGAGCAACGACTGGGGAAACAATGTAAAAAAAAGTTTGAGGTTTTTTATGTCTGGTTCACATGATAAGGAATAATTTTTACAGTTTGTATTTCACAAAGAAATTGTTGCAATTTTATAGACATTTTGTAAGAATTCCGACGCCCGGTTTTAAGGAATCATTCTCTCATTCTCCGTATATAGTTTACTAACATGCTAATACTCACTTAATAGAAAACTTGACAATATTCTAAGTCAACTAAAACCACTTCTACATACCTATTGTAATAAAAATTCACACAAAAATGACACGGATTACGCCATTTTCAGCTGACAATCCGAATCTAAGCAAAATATAATCAATGCTCAATATTCATAATTAGAGATAATTAATAATTAACTAATTTACATGCTTATTCGGCAACATGGTATAGATATTTGGACTATACCTACTTTATATGGTATAGCACTTCTTACATAAAAAAGTAGCCTAGGTTTAAAGAATAGTACGCTAAATCACTCACACATCAAATATTATATTCCTAGTTGCTACTCACTCAAAAATATATACAGGCCTATAGATTAAAATTATAGATTCTAGGAAACTTACAGATAATTTATCCATCTTTGTACAATTTTGATTCTAGTTTTGCCTGAAGTTGCATAAGTTGTCTGCGAGCTTCACACTCTGGGAAATTGGAGAGTTCATAGTACTGTGGCGCAATTTGGAGCAGCCACTGTGGCTTAATGTCAGTCACTGTTCGGATGTAATTTTTAGTCGTCAGCACAAACTCATTGTATAACACCCACTGAGGCTTGTGATCCAAACATGTCGACGGATGAAGTTGGACCGTTTGGTTATCCTTAATTGTCAGGTAGTGGCCGCTTCTTTCCAAATGTGCAACCTGCATCACAATAACATTTAAACTCATTATTATATTATTATTCAAAAAACAAAAATATACATGCCACAAAAATTAAGAAGAGAACTAACCTGCATGAAGAACCCGGAAATTAGAGCTTTCCTGATATTTATGTAATAATCCCTGGAACTGAATTCTGTGGAGGTACGAGCTAAATTAAATCTATCCATTATTCTCGACAACTGCTGCCGTACATTGTCAGCGGACTTGAGACTTCTGTAGTTGATGAAATTATCATAACACCATTGGGGATCTTCCATATCTGTAATAATTCATAAAATTACAGCCAATAAATATCAAGCAAATCACAATTAATTTATTTGAAAGCAGGAATTTAAAAGAGGGAAAATCTTACTTTGCTTAAATGCATGATATACGTTGAGTAGTGTTAAGTGGTCGCCGTCTATATGAGCGAATCTTGTCTTGGCGTCATCTGCCGCTTTCTTAGTCTCATTTGGTCGAACAAAACATTGCGGTACTGTCGAAAGAAGAGATAGAGTTAAAAATATTTGATGACCTTCATTAAATTTTATGAGTTTTAAATCTTAATTTTATCTGAGTTTTTATATTAGCTTACCAGAGAGCATTGCTGTAATTGATAAAATCTCATTTGAACAGTTGTATTCACACGATGAAATGAGAAGTTTAGAAAGTTGGGGATCCAACGGGAATTCCGCCATCATTGCTCCCAATTCTGTCAGATTTCCATCGTCATCTAATGCCGCTAGGTAGTTTAACAATTCCAACGCTCTCATCAGTGTTTCGGGGGCAGGAGGATCCATAAAATCGAAATGGACAAGGTCATCGATCCCTAGCTTTTTTAGATTCAACACGACAGATCCTAAATTGGAACGGAGGATTTCGGGATACGTGTTCTCTTGCATTTCTTGCTTGAATGCTTTCTCTGTATATAATCTGTAATTCAAAGAAGTCAAACGATCAGCGAACAATTAAAAAAATTGACACTTTACTGGCAACCGTCACTACACCAATTATTCTTGACAACATACCTGAAACACTTTCCTGGTCTTGTCCGACCAGCACGACCTGCTCTTTGCTGAGCAGACGCTTTACTGATGGGAGACACCAACAGCGACTCCACACGAATTCGAGGATTGTATACTTTTTGTTTCGCAAAACCAGGGTCAATCACGAAAACGACGCCGTCAATGGTCAATGATGTCTCAGCAATATTGGTTGATACGACAACCTATCAAAATGGAATAGAGTGAAGGCATTAGTTTCATATCAAGATCAACTTAAAAACCAAACAGAATTGAATTTGATGAGAAGGGAAACTTACTTTTCGTCCAATTGCACCATTCGATCTCTTTGGCGGTGCAGGCTCGAATATTCTCTGTTGAAGATGAGGTGGCAGAGTTGAGTACAAAGGTATGCACTTAAGCTCCCCCACTTCAGGGCCTAAATTGTCTATTTCACGTTTAATTCTCTTACATGCTTCTTCTATCTCTTCTTGACCAGTTAAAAATAGTAAAATGTCGCCGTCTATTTCTTCGCACATATGGATTTGAACAACTGTTCGTATAGAAGCTTCTAAATAATCGCGTTCAGGTTCCGGAGTATAGAAGATTTCGACGGGGTGAGTTCTCCCGGGAACGTTCATGAGAGGAGCATTGTCAAAATATTGCTGCAAACAAATATAAATAATATTGTAATATTAAAGACATGAATATTATTGCATAAAAATTGGCAGATATATGATGACGCCTTGTTCCAACATACCTGAAACTTTCCAGCGTCTAATGTTGCCGACATGATAACCAGTTTTAGATCTTTCCGCTGTTTCGTCACTTCTTTTAGTACTCCCATCAGTATGTCAGTGGCTAGCGTCCTTTCGTGAGCTTCGTCGAGAATGATTACTTGGTAGGAATCCATCATCGGATCTGACATTCCTTCTCTCAGCAACATACCGTCTGTCATGTACCTGTTGAAAGACAATTATAAATCAAGCTGTTAAGTAACTGCAGCATTATTTTGTGGAACCTTGTGAACCATATAATTATTCTTTATCTTACTTCAATATCGTCTTTGCGGAAGAGCAGTCCTCAAACCTAATACTGTAACCGACCTCGTTCCCCAGCGCCACATCCATTTCCTCCGACACACGCTGCGCCACAGACATCGCTGCCACTCTCCTAGGCTGCGTACACGAAACACCACGGGAGCCCATGGATCTCGCGAACTCAACGCACCATTGAGGAATCTGGGTGGTCTTTCCACTCCCCGTTTCACCGACCAACACAATCGTTTGAAACTTTTGCATCAGCTCCATAAACTTCTCCTTGTATTCCCAAACTGGAAGCTGTCTCCTCTTCTTCAACAGCTCAAAGTAACGAGGGGTGTATACTATTCCAGAATATGGATTCACTTGAGGTGCCTTCACCGCAGCCACTGCAAGACTGTTCTCCTCATCTTTCCGACTAATTAAATAAAAACAAGTAACACTTCAGTTTATAGATAGACAGTTTATCAAAATTATCTGAATTGAAGTGCATCACTTACGGTTTCTTAGCACTGCCAGCAGGCTCTGGAATATCCAGCCTCGGTCTTCGGGACATACTGATGTCGATGATGAGATACGCCAAATAAAGGCCCTTCTAGAGCTCGTGAAGGTACCCTGTTTTCGAACAGATACCAAGTCCTCCTTAGTTTATCTGAGTGGCTTTCCAAGTGGAACACAAGAGCTGTCATGAATCACAATAAACAATTATACTCTATTATTTTAATTGCTATTAGCAGCACACAACCAATTTTAATGACAATGGCAACTAAAAAATGCTCATGCTTTCCCTCGAACAATGACCCCCTGAGCTTAAATATTAGCAGGAAATGAACGTGGACGCACACATGCTGAAAAAATGTGCTGGAGTAGTCAGCTGATTAATTAACTTAATTATGCTCCACACCACAAGACAATAACTTCACTTCATAAAACTAAATCCATTCTAAATTCCAGTTTAACTATTTAACTATTTAGCTGCAGTGAAACTAACAATTGACACCTAAGCCATCTGCAAAGCCACGTGTTTCCAGCTCCACTAACGACTCTAGAAAGTTAATTAAATATTTAAGAACTGAGATTTAATTGTAAACTTACCAAAGTGCCACTGTCGCTCCTACTGGTGTGCAGAAACAGAAGAGATGAAAGTAAATTGAAATAAATAATGAGACATTTAGTTATGAAAAAGTGTTAAACTATTAATTAGTTAATTATTTCCGCCGAACCGACACATCAAAGCTTTCTAATGAGCTGTTTGTGTGTGTGAACCGCACTCTTGTCTCAGCAGCTCTCCACCGTCGTCAGATCAAAATCTCTTGTATTCCCGGAGACCAGTGAGCAGAGAGCAGCGAAACCAGAGATTCCATTCGCTATGCTTTACCCGACGGGGAACGATACTCTCGAAAATTCATGATAAGGGTACTCTGATATTACGCGGGAGATTTAAATATTTGAATATACGTTAGTTGTGTGATTTTAAAAGCATCGAGTTTAAAACGTATGTTTAAAGCGGGAAGTTTGGATAGTTTTGTAATTTGTGGCAAATTGGATTAAAATATAATGGCTTTAGTTTTTTGGGGGATGGTTGAGAAGACTGGTGGGTTTGCTTGCGTTCTTTTGGGTAGAGCAGCACACCGCCTCTCACTCTTCAGATTCCAGTGAATTCGCGTGGCTTGGCTTTGGTGTGGGGTAAGTTGAGAGATGGTGGGAGATGCCCGCGAATCTTGTTTGAGTTGGTGGAATAAGTTCAGGCTCATCATAAACAGCACATTGGATGACCATGTGGAGTTGTCTGACTTGAAGTTGTATAGATTTCTGGTGAACTTTGAATTTATTGATTTCATTTTTTTGACGGGTTGACAGTCAATTAATTAGCTAATTAATAGTTAGCTAATTGTTTGTGTGAAAGGACTGAGTTAAATTGAAATTGTGTGATGAATGGTTAGTGTTAACTGAGATTAGTTTGTTGACATCAGGTTTTAAAAAAATGCGTCAATTCCATGAGATGGGCTTAGACGATCGTCTATTAAAGGTTGGTTTTTAATTGTCATGTCAATTAAATGTGGGTTATCGAGGACCTGTGAAGGATTAGAAGTGGGGCTTGATTTCGGAGGAAATTAATTTTTTTAATGTTTTTTAACAGGCGATCGCTAAGCTGGCTTGGAAGGAACCAACTTTGATTCAGGAGAAGGCGATTCCTTTAATTATGGAGGGGAAGGATGTACTCGCGAGGGCTCGCACAGGTTCCGGAAAGACTGGGGCGTTTTGTCTGCCGACACTTCAGCGGATTCTGGATGTGAAGGCGTCAGCTAGGGAGCAGGCGATAAGGTCCCTTGTCCTTGCTCCCAGTAAAGAGTTGTGTCATCAGATTTACAACAACTTTCAGGAGCTTGCGGCCTTCTGCAGTAGGGACATCAAGGTGATCGATATTTCTGCTCAGAATGATGTGAATTCTGTGAAGTCGGTGCTGAACGAGAAGCCGGATGTGGTTGTTTCAACGCCCACTAGAATTTTGGCGCATTTGAAAGGGAAGAATCTGGACTTGAAGGAATCACTGGAGATCCTGATAATTGATGAGGCGGACCTTGTGTTCTCGTTTGGGTTTGAGGAGGACTTGAAAAAGCTGATGGGATACTTGCCGAAAATGCATCAGTCCGTGTTGTCCAGTGCAACGCTGTCAGAAGATGTGCTGGAGTTGAAGAAGTTGGTTTTGCATAATCCTGTCATTCTCAAGCTTCAAGAGCCTCTGATTCCACCGTCTTGTCAGCTTGCGCATTATGTAATTAGGGTAAGCTAATTAATTTAGTAGTAGTTAAAAACTAACAATATGATTTATAATTATTGATGAAGTATACAAGTTTACCATTGTTTTTTACAGGCTGAAGAAGAAGATAAGTTTGTGCTCATCTATGCCCTCTTCAAGCTAAATCTTGTACGTGGGAAATCTCTCATTTTCGTGAATACTGTGGACCGCTCGTACAAATTAAAACTGTACTTGGAACAGTTTGGAATCAAAGCTTGTGTGCTCAACTCTGAGCTTCCGCAAATGTCCCGATGGCACACAGTACAGCAGTTTAATTTGGGATTTTACAATATCATAATCGCCTCCGATGATCGATATCTTAATGAGAAGGCTCCAGAAGCTACGAATATGGAAAGGTTAGTCATTTTCGACTCTACAAGTTTTGAATTATTTTGGTAGCTGTATAAAGTTTGGCCAAAGTACATAATGGAATTCGTTTTCTGATTTTTTACTTTTCAGTAAAGACGAGGCTGGACCAAGCAATCCGAAAAGGAGACGTGATAAGGAATCCGGAGTTTCCAGAGGGATTGACTTCCAGTTTGTTTCAAATGTCATCAATTTTGATTTCCCTGTGGATTCAGCGTCCTATCTTCATCGAGTTGGAAGAACTGCCAGGGGAAATAATCAGGTATAATCTTAATTAATTTTATAGTTTTATGCTGTGGAATTGTTAGTATTCAAATCATTTGCAATCATGTTGGAATTTTAACTGCATCATTTTAACTAAAACCGTTTGAATTATTACAGGGGGCTGCATTGTCTTTCGCAAGTGTCAAAGAGTCGCCGTTACTGGAGGAGGTAAACCTCTACTCCTATCTAATCAACATTTATTAACCACATTCTTATTAGTATCTAAACTAAAATGCATATTAATTTTAAGGTGGAAACATCCTTGCAAGAGTTAAGTGGGGAGAGCTTAACTATGAAGCCATTTAATTTCAAAATGGAGGAGGTGGATGGGTTCCGCTATCGAGCAAAAGATGCTTGGAAAGCTGTCACCAGGATTGCAGTTCGAGAAGCCCGTTTGAAAGAAATCAGGCTTGAAATTATGAACTCACAGAAATTGAAGGTATGTAAATATGTACATGTACATTTAATTACAATTAAAAACATATCTAATGATATATTATATGAATATTTATTTTTTGGCATTCTAGGACTACTTCCACACCAATCCGAAGGAACTTCAAGCCCTCCGCCATGACAAAGCTTTGAGAACGGTGAAGCAACAGCCGCACTTACGTCACGTTCCAGACTACATTGTCCCAAAAACATTGAAACAATTAAGTCGAGGCAGATGGGTGAAGAATGTGGCGACTACGTCATCCGGCTATGTTCCATTCCCTCAGAAATCGAAGAAGCGAAGAGGAAAACCTAAGAGCTCTCATGCTAAAGTAAGTTTCAAACGAAATCTCCATTTGTTTCATAAACTTAAATGTCTCCCAAAGTCTCCAAATAACTTTACTAATTGCTAAAATTCTATTTCCCAGGGTAAAAAAGCGGATCCTCTGATGAGCTTAGAGTTCAGCGGTTTGAACAAGAAGAAGAAAAGGAAGAAGGCTGCAGAATAGTTGATCTATCTACGTAAATAAGCTATTTAAGGTATTGTTCTTCGTTTCGTTTATATTTGTTTTATCGGATAAATATTTGAAATAAATCATAATGCGGATTAAAATTCTGTATGCTATCATTTGTAAACGTCGAAACATGGGGAAAAGTTAATACCTGAAAATTATTAGGCTCTCCTAATTGACTCACATCGTAATTGCTTTTGCCTGATATGAAGTTAGCTTGGGATAGTTAGGAAAAGATTTTCATGCATGCTGTAACTTTGCAATAGTCCACCTACAGTACTTAATTTAATTTATCTCCAAAAAATAATGGTGACGTTTAGAAAGGCACGACAGTTTTACAATTTTTATTTCACTTTTTAACAATTCATAATAATGATTTATAAAGTAGATGCCATGATACAATTATTTTACAGACCTTTAGCTCTCAATCTCAGCTTAACAACTTGTACAAAAGAATTGTGCTTACAGTCAGCCAAAATTCATATTGAAAACGAAAGTCAGGATAATTAACAGTTAGTCATAAAAATACGAGGTAATATACTATAGAATAGATTTAAAAGTATGTCAAAATTTCATACACACAATCCATGATACATACATACAGCATTACGACAATTAAACACAACAATTAAATTACAATGTGTGTGTAACCCAAGAAAACTCATCTTTCATCTTTGTCTAAGATACAATTACAATTAATAGAATTATGTAACGTCCACTGGCACATGAGATCTTGGGTGGCTTTTAACGGCTAGTCAACATCCTGCAAGTTGAGACACAAAAAATATTCAAGATTAGGCATACAATTTTGTCATCACGAGTCCTTCATTTTATTACAATAGCGGAAAAGCAGTTAAATGCTAAAGTTACAAAATTACTACTTAATTAGCAATAATTCATAATTTGCAATCTCACCATGTCCTTCTCAATTTTAACTCGAACTGGCTGGAAAGTTGTTGTCGGTTGCCCAATTCCGTTGGGAATGAAAGAAGATGGGACCGAGGAGGACGATGCTGACGGGAAGTTGATTGCCCCCAGATTGTACGATAATGACACCTTTGCCCTGGTTCTGACTTTTCCATTAGTAATCTCGACAGTGTACTTATCCTGGAGCTTTGGATGTGCCGTAATGAACTGCTTCACTCGATCAAAATCTCTTCCAGATCCTGGAACACAGACTTCCACTTTTTGTAAATTCGGGAAGCATTCTTCACACCCACGGAGAATCTCATCCAGTCTCCAAGCACCTCTCTTAGTGTCAGTGGCCGCAACCTCTGTCTCCGTTTCCGCGTTGTCAGTTATGATTCGAACGCATTCTATCAACTTGTATTCTCGAGCCCCATTGAAGAAGAAATCTGGAGATCCATTTGGGAAGCTAACGTTGTACTCGTTGAGGACAAATACCACTTGGGTGCATCGCTTGAACTTTTTTAACAAGTCGAAGGCCAACCGCATCGAGCCAATGTGTCCAGTAAAGTCCACTTGTTTGACGTGACTGTACTCGTCATCAAACTTATAGCGGATGTCTTCAGTAACAGCATTCTTGCGACAGCAAATTGTCATGAAGTTCAGTTTGCATGGCAACCAAATATAATTCTTAGTTTCTGGCTTCCGTTCTGGGTAGATCTCCATGAAAACGAGGTTATATTCATTGAGAATCGGTGCCTCCACCTGAGTCGTCAGATTTGTCTTCGGAGACGTGTATTGGTTCGTGTAAAATCGCAAGTTGTCAGTCAACGCCGCATCGGATGAGCTCACCGTCACCATTTTCTGAGTCTGTAAAAATAATTATTTCAAGCTATTAGCTTACAAAATATTTAATTCCAGCTTAATTTCAACTCAAGTTGTGAGACACATCGTTTAATTACCCTGATAATTGGTGCCATTTTTTGGAATTCCAACGCTTCCCAACACTGCAGAAAATAAAATAAAAATAAAATAAGGACCGGAAATTCCACTTGTCTCCAAAATCCAAAATTAGGGGTTGCCTTCTAGTCAGTCGCGAAGGGTGCAAATATTTAATTGCAAATTAGTAAAAACCCTGTTAATTATTCGTGAGGCGCGTGAGAGTGAGATGCAGATGATGAGAAGAGCACGTGTAGTAAAAAACACAAGAAATCAGACTGGGACTGGGAATTGGAGATCTCTAGCTGAGAAATCCCACTAGAAAGAGACGAAACCGAAAAGTGACGTGAAAAGAATGCATGGCAGCCTAGCCTCATGAACAGCTTAACAAAGAATCTGAATCTGAATCACGCATTGTAAATACCAATCACCACAATGAACTTTATAGTTTGCGAATAATTTGTAATTGTTAGAATAATTACGTTACTACCTTTGCATATTATGCAAAAAATGTATTAATTTTTCATAATTGTTCGGCTTCAGGTGAAGAGGAGAATGTGGATGTTTTCTTTGTCTCAAATAAGTGCATGGTTTTTTGCTGGAGAGTTCTGTTCTTGTCTCAAGTAGCCCCGGATGTTTCTACTCCGCAGACTTGCGTCTCTACCGTCAGAATTGTTCCTGCTAATCGATAGCGTTTGGAAACGGTTGTCATGGAAATGTCGACGTAACATATAGCTGACATAAGAGACGTAAGAGTGTGGTTGATTTTGTCACAAGAAGGGTCATGGTCGTTAACAAATTTGGAAAGGTGTTGCATAAAATTATTTGTGATTAGTTAAATATTTCGGGATGAATCTCCAACACTTGGAAACAGTTATTCCAGTGTCATCGGCTGTTCAGGTGTGAAAAACTAATTATTTGTGATTTCTAAAGGATTTTTAATGGATTAAAATATTATGCTTTATTTTATGGATTACAGCAAGGATGCGAACGAATCGAAGCTATGGCATGGGGCCGTGCCGATGATAAGCTGGCGGTTTGCAGGAGTGACCGTGTCATTTATCTTTATGATGAGAAAGGGGGCCTTAGGGATAAATTCCAGACGCGAGCGAAGGATCCTTCGGTAAGATTAAAGCAGTTATAATATTATTACTCATAAGCCTCGTCAAATTGCAAGAATTCTATTTAAATTATTTGATTTTTTCTTCCAGGAAAACGCCCAATCGTACACGGTGACATGTATGGCCTTCTCTCCGGACTCTACTCGGTTAGCGGTGGGTCAAAGCGACTTGATCGTTTATGTCTACAAAATTGGGGAGGAGTTTAAAATGAAGAAGTCCATTATCCACAAGTACCAACAGCCAGCGCCAGTGACGAGCATTGTGTGGCCAAAAGAGTATGAAATATTTTGCGGCTTACTGGATGGGAAAATTCGGCAGTGTCACACAGTATCCCGTAAAGGACCAAAAACGAGGACTATCATGAGTAACGAAAGCTGCAACATTGCTTTGATTTCAAAGTGAGAATTTTCATAATTAGGTTTAAAATATTGAGCATTATTTTCATTAATTGTAACTCACCGTTCTCATTTTCTTTGCAGCGTTTGGGGTACTGAAATGGTGGCGTCATTTACGGATGGACGAGTAGCTGTCTTTGAAGTAGGGGATGAGGACGCTGTTTCTCTGATAACTGTCATCAGACACAGTTGCCCACCTTCTGCCGTCGCCATCACGAATGATGCGGTGCTTGCTGGCGGTTACGACAAAAAGCTGACAATTTATGATAAGCGGAGTGGGGAAGTGAAGCAGCTTTTTGACTACAGTTTAGATAATGATGATAGGGAGTTCTCCGTTGCTGCTGCGAATCCTGAGGGAAAGTCTGTAGTTGTTGGGAGCTATAACAAGCTATTCGTCTATCATTACATTGCGAGGAAGAAGGAGTGGCAAGAGGGGAACGCTCAGGATTTTGAGGGACTCTATATGGTTTCCAGTATCCAGTGGAGGAGGGAAGGAAGTGTTTTAGCTGTTGCGAATAATATTGGCGCTTTGTATCTCATGGAAGCGACGTACAAGTAAGATTGCTAATTTTTTGTGGAAATTCAGGTTTTATAGAAAAATATTTGAAGGGGTTTTTTCTGATTTTTAGACGCACGAGACATGAACGGTTTGAGATGATTTATTCATCTCCGAGTAGCATCATCATGAATATTTTTGAGCCTCAAAAGTCGATACAAGTAAAGTCGAGATATGCATGCGAAATCATTGAAGCAAAGTTGTCAAAAGATGGGAATTTTGCTATTGTGAAAACTGGAGATACTCTTATTCTTTGTAAGTTGCACTCATAAATCATGGAAGTTGGAATTTTTTTTGTGTAACTCTTAATTGATTATGTGAAACAATGTTAATGTTTAGGTGAGGTGGCAACCAATTTGACCAGTGAAGTTCCCTGGATGTATAATGATAGCAACAAGGAGAGATTTTACTTTGAGTATGAGAACGTATGCGTGATCTATTTTGAGTCGGAGATGACAATCGTGGAATATGGGAGAGATGAGACTTTAGGATCTTTCAGGTAGGTAGTCTCGAAATATTTACAGTTTGGAAAATCTTGGGAAGTTGTTAAAAATTGAGGCTTTTGCTTATTCGATTGGGTTTTTTTAGAGTTGACACGATGAATACGCATGTGCTAAGCATTCAGGTTTCAAGGAGGAGTTTTGGCAATGAGGAAAGTGTGAGCAAAAAGTTGGCATATTTGGTGGATCCAAGGACAATTACGATAGGTATGTATTTTTAAGTTTTACATTTTCGCTGTGAACTTTTAAGCAATAAGCAAGATTATTGGGATAATTTGTTGTTTTGTTTTTAGTTGATTTGCAATTTAATTTGACTGTTGGGAACGTGTCGCACGATACGAAAATTGACTGGTTGGAATTAAACGAATCCGGATCGAAACTCCTTTTTCGGGACAAGAGAGCACGTTTATATTTGTATGGTGTGGACTCTTCCAATAAATTGCCGTTGGTCATGTCTTGTGAATTTGTGCAGGTATGTGTTTCCATTTGAATTATGAATAAAAATCATGAGAATGTTGAAGGAGATCATATTATAGCAGTCTTTATTGTTGGATAGTGGGTTCCTGCGTGTGATGTCGTTGTTGTCCAGACAAATGGGCTACTGAGAGTATGGTACAATCTGGAAACGCCAGATATCACAGTTGACCACGAAGTGACTGGACATGCTGTGGCAGTTTATAAAAAATCGGAAAGGGAGCCCACCGTCGTCACATTTGAGGATGGCTCAGCCACATACGAGCTGCAACTCGACGAGGGACGCATTCAATTTGCGACTGCGTTAGAATCTGGAAACCTATTCCAAGCTGTTTGGCATCTGGAGGAGTATACTATGAGCCCAGAGGTGTTAGCTATGTGGCAGAGATTGGCACGAGTAGCACTGGAAAATTATGAGCTTCGGATTGCCCAAAAAGCTTACTCCGTTTTGGGGGATGTGCCAAGGTATAAAGATACTTATTGCTTTTTTATAATATAAAACCCCGCAAATTAATGCAAGTAGGTAAGTTTAATTTTTATATTGTCACCAGGGCTAAATTTCTTTTCAACACGCTGGAAATGATACGCGGTCCAGGAGACACTCCCGAGCAGTGGTACGCTCCAGGTTGGTGGAAGGAGCATCAAATGTGTATTGCCAGGCGGAACATTTTGATGGGTCGGATCAAAGAAGCGGAAGTGGTGTTCATCCGCCATGGGGACGTTGACAATGCGCTCTCCATGTACAAAATATTACAGAGATGGGATGAAGCGATTACATTAGCAAAAGTGAAAAACCATCCGAAACTTAGCGAATATCTTACAGAATTTACGCAAATGGTTTACCGAGATCGGGACTGGTATGAGGCGGGCAAATTTTTCGAGAACATTTTAATGTTTAATCATGCCATTTTTCATTATCTGGAGTCTGGGTATCCTACACATGCGGCAAGGTATGTACAAAATACCATTAAAAATATTACGAGAAAGATAAACGATTCTAAAGAATATTTTTTTAATTGAGCAGATGCGTGAGCAAAGGAAAAATCAAACTGGAGGATGATCTTCTGGAGAGATTAGGGAACACTTTGGTGGACATGCGGTTTTATGAAACGGCTGGGGACTTTTTTAAAGCGACTGGTCAGCGAGGGAGAGCGTTGGACGTGTACAGGAAAGGGAGGTGCTATGATAAGGCGCTACGACTGGCGAAGCGATTTTATCCCAACGAAGTGACTAATATCGAGGAGGAATGGGGCGATTGGAAATTCAGTCTGCGAGATATCGACTCTGCGGGATACCACTATATTGAAGCAGGGAATCTGCACAAAGCTGTGGAGTGCGCGCTAGAAAGTCGACAGTGGAAAAAGGCAGCACAGATCATATCCGTGAGTTGAGTTGACGAAAGATTTCTTTCAGTTTTTTAAAGGAATGAAATATAAATTAATTGTAAATGCAGGGAATGAAGGATACTGGGAATATGGCGAAGTATTGGATAAGGCTCGGAGACAGTTACGCAAGTGAGGAGGACTTTACTGAGGCTGAGAGCTGCTACATGAAAGCGGAGATTCCGAAGAAGGCGATTGATATGTATGCTGCTCATGGTAAGTTAATGTGGGGCGATTTGTGAAAAATCAAATATTAAATGGTTTTTTATTTGTTAATGAATTTTTGCTTTGAAAATTTCTACAGAAAAATGGGATGATGCGGTGCGCATTGCGAATAACGCAAATTATAGCAGAGATGATATGAAAAAGGATTACATCCAGTATGCCGTGCAGTTCATGGAACAAGAACGCTATCCCCAAGCAGAGAAACTACTTGTTGCCATGGATGAAATCGATCAGTGCATTGGAATGTATGCGAAAGCAAAGATGTAAGTAGAAAGGGTCTTTCTTTTTTAATTTTTAAGAAACTTAATAAACAATGCGTTGATTTTTATTTGTGTTTTTTTTTTTCTTTTTTAACGACAGGTATGATCAAGTTCTTCGGATTGTGAAGGAGCATCACCCAAGTCATCTCGAAAAGACGGCAACTCACGTGGCAGAAATGTTCTTGAAGGAGAATGACATGAAAAGTGCAGTATCCACCTTTCTCGCATGTGGACTCTGGCAGAGTGTCGTTGGCTTGTATCAAGATAAAGGATTATTTTCAGATGCTCACCAGGTATTCATCCTAGTCTGAGATTACTGTAGCCTGTGATTAGCTTTTTGTTCTTAAAATCATTGTTTTTTGAAGGTCGCTTCACAATATGGTGGAAGCAAGGCAGCGACTTATGTCGTCTTCTCATGGGCTGCCACTCTTCAGCCTGATGCTGCTGTCAAGCTACTCAATAAATATAACTGTTTCGATGAAGCAATCATTCACTACAACAATCATGGGAACGTAGAGTTGTCCGCAGAGTTGTGCCGAGTGGGGTCACATGAGAAACTTCAGGAGATCCTGTATCAAATGGCGATGCAAGCAGAAGCCAAAGGGGATTTGGAAAGTGCAGCGAAGCATTACTTGGAAGGAGGAATGAACTTTGAAGCGATTGAAATGTAAGTGAAAATACTTAAAAACTTGAAAATTGCCTTTCTCGTGTGGGTTTTAACAATTGAATTAATTTCTAGGTACCTGAGACGAGAGCTGTTTGACGTTGCCATGGACATTGCCAAACGAACTTCAAAGGAGGCCGTGCAAAAAGTCATGCTCGCACAAGCTGAGCACATGTTCTACGCGAGGAATTTTATCGCCATGGAAAATCTACTGCTGAGAGCTGAGAAACCGGAACATGCTGTTAATCTGTATAAGGTATGTAGATAATCTTTTTTAACTAACATTTTTATAAATCTTAATTTTTAAGTAATTAAGTTTACATTATTTTCAACAGCGTGCTAATATGTGGAACGAGGCTTTCCGAGTTTGCAAGGATAGTTGCTCACATCTCATGGAACAGCTACAGCGCGAATTTGACACTTCAGATGCCAAGCTCACGTTACACAATGACGCTGAATCTATTATTGAGCAAGCTAAACGGTATGAGAAGCTGGGAGAGTACAAGCGCGCTGTTGAGTGTTATCTGCAGTTAACTCCAGAAATGATGGAAGGGAATCCTGGAGCCTTGGCAAAATGCTGGACTCGTGGGGGTGAGCTGGCAGTGAAGTTTTTGAAGAGGAGTCAAGCAGAATATGTGGTTCAAACTGTGGCACCATTATTGATGGGAATTCATATGCATCTGGAAGCAGCCAATTTGTACAGTTTGCTGGGGTTCAAGGAGTTAGCGGTGGAAACACTGATTGCTGGAAAATTATGGGATGAAGCCAAAGACTTGGCTGGAGAAGTGTCTCCAGAGTGAGTGGAGATAAATAAACCCTTATAATACTCATTGATATCCTTTACATGTATTTTTTGTTGACTTCACAGAATGGAGCGCTACGTGACTGACCAACAGACAAAAATGCTGAAGCAAGTTGGACATGTGGATGAACTGGAGAATTTGAATCTGGCTGCAGCACTGGATCTGCTGTGCGAACAAGGTCAATGGAAAAAGTGTATGGATAAGGCGAGACGTCAAAATGGCAATGTTTTCAGCATGTATCTCGCGAAATATGTGACTCACCTGCTGAAACATAATCAGCCAGAGGAGGCAATGACTGTTTATGCAGAATACGGGCCACCTGCAGATAAGCAACATTACGCTTTGTACAAAGCCGTTGCCATGATCATCTTCAGTAATGTGCAGCACGACAGGTTGGAAGTTTGGGTTCGGCTTAGGGATATCCTCTTTGATGTTGTAAGTACTTTTTCATTTCGTTTTGGGGTAATATGTGAATTTGTAAATTATTTTAAAATTACGATTTTTTGTAGATAAATGGAATGAAGGTGACGCCCGATTCAACATCAAAGTATAAGGTGCAGTTGGAGAAGATTTTGTGGTGTGCGCATTACTACGTGAATCGGTTTGCTTTTCAAAACGCACCAGGGATGGAAATCTTGGCAGCAAAGATATCAATTTCATTACTCCGCTATATTGGTACTATCCCAGCGGAGAAGGCTTTCTTTGAGGCTGGACAAGCTTGTAGGGTAAGTGGATGACTTTTTAGCAGTTAAAATTCTCAAAGTTTAGTGGCACTTAAAATAATTGTAATAAAATAATGGCTCATTTTAGGATCGGGACTGGAAAAATATGGGCTTTGTGTTTTTGAACCATTTCATGGACATTTATGACGCGATTGAAGATGGGATGTCAAGTACTGCGGATTTGGATAATACGGATTTTATCAACACGGACATCCCTTTGGATGTAGAACTGCCCCAACAACATATGGTGCCTCGCCAAGCTTATGATGATTCCAGGGAGTGGATCTTGGCTGCGTCTATGGATCCTGATATACAGCAGGTAAGTCAATCAGAATGATAAGGAATTAATTGCAATTAGGTGACGCGTATATACACCTTCATAGAAACTGTTTGTATTCCAAGGCGTTACGTGTGGATGAGCGCGGTGTGTTTGAAGCGTCATTAGTACCAGGGCCTAATGCAATGCCTTGTGACCAATGTCTCTTGTCTGGGTATCCTGTGTTGGGGCCACGTGTCAGCTTCAGAGTTCCTAACAGAGCGGCTAATAGAGATGACTGGAATAAAATGGTGATGGCTGTGAAGAGCACGCACAATCCAGAACTTCAAAATATCATTGAGTTCATTAACGACTGGTGTGGTGCTAATCCTAATTATATTTTCTAATATGCATAATATTTATCTCTTGTAACATTTTTCGAGAATAAATTGATTGGATACAGAGAGAAACATTTTTTTAAGTTGCTAGTTTGTGTAGGATCAAAACGAGTGTAATTTATTTTGTAAAATAATCTCATATGAACTGGTTCGGATAAATGTAAATGCTTTCGTGAAATGTAGCGTAAACGAAACAATTTTTGTTGCATAAGTTTGACACGTCATCTTGATCGTTTTGAGACAAGGCGTAGGGTCCAACTTTAAATGCTGAAATTTAAAAAAATAGCTACATTAAAAAATAAGTTCCGAAAACAGATCTGCGTTATGTGCAAAAGTGTGTATGCCGGCCTTCCGTAGGGTTTTTTTTACAATTTTTGAATTGGTTTAGAGGCCAGGTACGCCTGAATTTTGGTCCCTTTGGTTGGTACTTGGACTTAGCAAAAACCATACAAAAGGAAGGCCATGCATAATATTTGTTAAAATATGTAAAAAATGCGTATAAGTACCTGCAACACTCTCCTCAAAGTTAAATCGAATTATGCAGTTTTCTACTTCAGGATGTAATGTACGTTTCACCAGATAGGTTTCTCCTTCCCAACCGACTATCACGAAGGATCCATTTAGTGCCTCCAGCGATAGTACTGGAGTTTCTAATTGTGTGACTCTACAAAAACAAATATGAAAAAAAATTAAAGTTATGAATCCAATAATAATTATATAATCAAGGAAGTATTACAAAAAGTTATTACATTTCAAACGAATCTTCATGACACAACATGATCGTGCCATCTAAGGTAGCTACAGCGTAATGATCAGCGTCCACAGTAGCCTCAGAGGCGAAAACATTGCCGACCACTTCAGTCGAAGTACTCGGATTTTGTATTTTCCCCAGGTTTAACGAGAAGTGTTCCACGTCAAAACTACTGCAGCTACTTGGATTCCTAGACCTGCAAAAAATTCATTGCGAAAAAATTAGCACACGTTTTACAAGATTCACTAGCATTTTCATCTAAATGAAATTCGTATGTATTTTACCTTGACACATCACTAGCATCAGTTGCATCCTTATCGAGGATCTGTGATAAGTCATTCTTATCTCTGGGCTTGCAGGCACTAATTTTTGAGACTGTGCCACCCGGCTGGCCTACAAGTATGGAAACACCTTGTTCTGGTTGCTTGTGAAGAGCGACAGATCCTATCTGATTGGCAAACTCCCATTTGTTTAAAGCTTTAAGTTTCCCGTTGAACACTAATTCACTGCTCTCAGATCTTTGATCATCTGACCTCTCCTCAATCTCGTTCTTTTCTCCCTGAAAAATTATAACAATTAAGAAATGCATGATCTTTTGACATATTTTTGCATTTGGGTTTTGCAATATTAACAGTTATCTACCTCATCAAAGTCTAATTCTGAGCACCATTGATATATCCGCAATACTCGATCCGTTAGTCCGACAACGAGTTCAGTTTCTGGGAGAAAAAAAAGCATTGCAATTTAATTACTTATTCAGATAATTTGATAATTATTATTTTTTTTGCTAATTTGAAGCACTCACTTCCGTCTCTATTCACATCCGCCAATTTCGCACATTTGATGTTGCACACGATCCTCTGCGAGTGGAAAGGCTGCACAACTTTGTAGTCCGCTATAGAAGCGGATGCATCAATAGATGACAAGTCATCCTTCATGTCTTCAACATTGAGTTCATATTCGACATCGAATATATGACACCATCCTTCAATCGTGATGACGATCATCACATTCCTCGAAATATTGAGTAGATCTCCAACCGCAATTGCTGAGATTGTGCCCAAATCATGGGCTTTACAAATGCAGCGGTCCCCCCGGTAAATGAAAAGATCCCCATCTGTATTCCCAACGACTAGTTCATTTAACCCGTCATTGTCACAATCCCCCAAGGAAACACCCTCTTTCAAAATCTTCCCTGTAAACTTGACTTCTACGCATTCAACTAAAGATAATGAACGCATTGTTAACTCTGGCACAGTTTATATCACACTACTCAACTTGCTAGAAAAAGCTCAAAAAATGTTTCTGATAAGAAAATAGCCTTAGTTTTTTATCAACTCATTATTTTTTAACCCCTTCACTTTGCACCCACATTTGCCACAGCGATAAGTTCTGACACTTCGGATAAGTTTTTTGTGTGTTGCAAATTAACAGGAATGCGGTCAGGTAGCATGTTGGGGTGAAGCACTTGCCAACGGTTGGGTGGCCATACGATCGCTCTTGCTTTCGATTTCACAAGACCGAGTGCCACAGGTCCAAAAACTGTGGAGTCGTAGGATCTTCCACGATGGTCGCCTTCCACCCAGATGTGACCTTGGGGGACTCTAACGTATCGGTTTGTTTTCCCCTCGGTTTCGATGACGTCCCCCTGAAATTAGAAATTATGACGGTTAATTCATTTTGTTTTGGGCTACTTTAATGCCAAGTTATTGAGGTAGATTTTTACCGGCACTCCAATCACACGTTTAATTAATCTCTGTTTAGGATCCCTCGGCGATATGAGTGCGATGATTTCTCCACGCTCTATTTCTTCGTATCCGTTATTAACGATTGGCCAGTTGTGAAGAAACACGTAGTCCGAAATGGTGCTGGGTGAGTTATCCGGATTTAACATAGGTTGCATAGAAGATCCCTCAACTTTCGCTACATATCCAATTATATCAATCAACGTGATTCCAGCCGGAATTCCGAATACAAAGCCCTTGAAAACAAATTTGAACGCGGAGTAGGGAAACATTGAAGGAGTTAAGGCTACTTGGTTTATCGCTGAAGGGCCCTATTCCGATGATAACCGTCTCCAGAGTTACAAATCTCTCGATCTATTGAGCTCTATCGTCTTCCTCCGCATCCGTCACTAAAATAAAAATACAGCCACACACAAAATCACCATTAAAAAGCTTCCGCAATTAAACTTATCTTGTCCTCCCCCACATCTTAATCTGCGCTTATCTTTTACCTTATCTTATCAACTATTCTGATGATCATTTCAGTCACAAATTTTGAGCGAAATTCTTGACCTCTTCTCACACAACCACTCTGATTCCCCCAATCATTTCCAGTTTAACCCCGAATCTAACACGACAACCATTTAATTGACTCTTGAGCAATCACCCATTTGATTACCAATCAACCCCCAAATTTTCACCCCTCACCTTCTTGATTGAAAACCGCTCTATCCTCTCGGCATCATCTGTTCCGTTCCTCGAAAAGTTGCAGCCCCCCTCGTTGCACTCGCCTTTCCTTCTTTTACCTCGTTTCCCTCTGTTGAGAGATTCAACGCGGCTGTGTGTATTCATATTGTGGGGCAATGTGACTCAGTTTCTGCACATGTAAAGGTACACTCTATGAATAGCCTCATCTTTAGAGTGGGGTGGGTCGCGTTGTTTTCCAGAAGCTTTGGTACTTTTGTGGATGCTATGGTAATAGAGAAAATACATGGATGGGAACGGGTCGCTTGAACAGTACAGGAGTGAATAGCAAGCAGGAAAGAAGTCCGCTTCTCGCGATCTGGTCGAATTTGAAGCGGTGAAAAAAAATTATTTAGTGAGTTGAATTAATTATCTTTTAATTTTGTTTAATTTTTTGGAGGGTGGAGGAGGAGGAGGAATTTAATTATGATTTGATTTACAGGTTGCCCCATTGTTTCCTCCGAGAGGGGGTGGTGTGGTGGTAGTGTGCCCCTCCTGTGCAGTGAGATTTTGAGAGATCTTCCGGTTTGGATTTTTGGAGGGGGGCTGGATAAGTGGTCGTTTGGGGGCACAAAAAAATAAGTGGGGGAGCTGCACAGGAAATTGAAACGACGAGGAGGCGCTTATCTGGAGGACCGGAAGAGGAATATTTTTTGGAGGGGGTGATCGGATTTGAAATGGATGATGACGAGTGTCCCGATTCTACGGTGATGATAGATGATGATGATGAAATGGAGGAGGAGGAAGTGATCGACGTCCCTTTTCAGCATAGGAGGAGTTTCGATGAGCCGCAGAGTAATAGGATAAGCTCCACTGCGGCGATGCAGTTCCCGGGGAATTTTCAAGTGTCGCAGCAGCAACAACAGCTTCCGCCGCTGCCGAAATTAATATTTAGACCGCCGTCTGTTGGAGGGAATTATCCGAGTGTGTCTTTTGCTTCTCAGCAGACTACTGGAGTTGGTTCTCGAATGGGGGGTGGGAGTAGTGGGTCGGCGTCTTCTAGAGGGGATAACCTTGCGGCACCACGGTTATCTCCGTACCCGTCTGCGAGGAGTGAAAGCTTTCCGGGTACACGGGTGGGTGGTGGGGGGCAATCACAACGGGAACTACCGTTACCTCGATTGGAGCCGATGTCTAGGTCTGAACTTACAATATCGAGGGTGAGCTCAACCCCTGCCCCACGAATTAATAGTGGTCGAGTTGGGGTCTCCAGTTCTTCTCAGAATGAGTTTGCTCGGGTGGGAGGAGTATCAATCTCTAGGATTGTGGAAAACCCTCCATCTCTCTCGAGGATTTCGGCAGGCTCTCCAGCGAAACGGATTGCTATACCGCCACTGAAAAGGATAGGTGCAGGTCTGGCGGCGCAACAACAACAACAGCAGCAGCAAATGGAGATGGGAGAGTCGTCGAGAAAGTTTGGAAGAAGGTTTTTGAAATCATCGACAGCCCCTTCGTCGACCAAACCGCAAATCCAGGGCGTTCCTAGAGTTCCAATGACTATGATGAGGGCTTCAAGTACAGACGAGTATTTTCCTATGGGACAATCGTCAGTGCATCAACAGGAGTCAATGATGGATGGTGATGCAGCAGTGGACTACATTCAAAGCAGGAGGCCACCGTATCCAGCGCCATCAGCGTCAGCAACAGCATCCTCGTCGAGGAAGAGTTTACTCACGTCAGAAACCCTGACATCACAGCAGGGAACCCAGGGAATCAAACTGCATATTAGCAAGAGGCCAGTTGAAGTGATCGAAGTGGATGATTCCAGTTCAGAGAGGTCGAGTACGTCGCTGGTTTCGTCGCTTCTGAATAACTCGGATTCGAATATTGGCACAACGTATGAGTTCCTTCAGCCAAACATAAGTGCTAACAATAGTAGCAGTGGGTTGAGTACAGAGGAAGTGTCTGTGAAGCCAGTTAAAACGCCAAAAGTGAAGGAGAGATTGATGAAGATACCTGCGGATCTGATAATTGATGAAGTGGGAGAGGAAGATGAGGAGGATAATAAAAACGGGATTACGATGGTGGATCTTGAGGATGAGGATGTGCGGCCAAGTGGTCCGAGGTTTATTGGGATGTTAGGAAAGGAAGGTCGTGGCCAAATGATGGAAGCGGATAATTCATCGAGACGGAGTGGAAGGAAGAGACAACCTGTGCTGAGTCCGAATGAGGTCCCTTTGAAAATAAGGAAAAGGAGAGGAGGGGCTTCTGTGGGAGGGCGTGAGATCACACCTGTACTTACTGAGGCTGCGGCAACTCCTAGCGGTGCAGTAAGTGCAGGTCCGAGTGCAGCGACTCCGACTGGGAGTCCCACGAAGGGGAGAGGCACTGGTCGTGGGAGAGGTAGACCAAGAGGGTCAACGAATAAAGCAAAGTTGGAGAGGCAGCTTCTTGAGAAAGCTGCGCAGGAGAAGGAGCTTCAGCAGCAGCTAGCAGAACAAGGGGATAGAGAAGTTAAGGAGGAGACGGAGCAAAAAGTGGAAACAGGGGAGGATGATGCAGCTGTTTCGAAGGAGGTGGACGGAGGTAGACAGCCTGAAGAAAATGAAGTGAAACAGGAGCCAGCTGTTGATACTACATCGCCTGATGGTCCATCTACAGTGTTGCCACTAGAGGGGGATCCTGAGGTGAATTCGGAGGTGAGCTCTGCAACGACACCAACGAAAAAACAGAGGGGACGAGGCAGAGGGACAGGCACTCCGAGAGGAACAGGGAGTCCAAGAGGATCTCGAGCAAATCGAGGTAAAGTATCGCTTCTTAACTGATTTTTGCATGTGAAACATTAACAGAAGAAACATATATTTAATTCTCGGCTCTTTTATTTGCAGGCACAAGAGGAGGCACGAAAAGTCCAAAGGGAGAAAAGAAGTCCCCTGAAGGGAAGAAAACAAAACAGGAGAAGAAGGAAGCGATAAAAGCACCACCACCTGTCCAAGTGTTTGAAGAGGAAACGAGGATGAGTGCCGACATTAAGCCTCCAATCCCTGAGAGAATAAATGGTAGGTTATTGGTTATCATCATCAACCTTTTCACATGAATGCAGCTGAAAAAGCATTAAATAATCTTATTTAAAATGTATATTTTTCAGCATTATCAACACCAGTTATTTTGGACGAAGAATCTAGAGCGAGTAATGTGAGCTCCACAAGTACTTCAACAACAGCAAAGGCTAAACGGTTCACCAAAGATCCAATTGAGGAGAGGTAATGTTTCAAACTGAAATTACCTTAAAATAGCATTTAAAATACTGAAGACTTAGTAATTTGAAATGTTTATTATTTTGCTTGCAGGAAACCTGTGACAGCCGAAACACTCTATGAATATCAGTGGCCATTAAACGACAAAAATGCAGAATTCTACTTTCTCCAAGAACAAATCTCGGAATACTTGGGGGTGAAATCTTTCAAGCGAAAATATCCTGACATTAGAAGACGTGTGGTGGACATGGAAGAACGAGATTTTCTTCGGGATACTAAAGTTGTTTCGGAAACTCAATGTGATCTTGGCTTGACCGCTGTTCACAGCTGTGACATATTGGACATCATGTTTAATGATTATACAGACAAGTATGAAGAGTACAGAAAAATATTCCAAGCGAGGAAGGACCAAGAAATGGCAAAGCTAAAGCCACAAAGTGGGGAAGAAGCGCCTGCGGTACGGGATAGATCTGCGGAGTTTATGAGAAGAATATTGAAATCGTGCGCAAAGTGGAATCTTGCTAATAATAGGGATAGGATGGAGGAAAGGTCGTGTGCGTTTGATCTGCAAACTGGGACTTTGCATTATCCAAAGAATAAGCTGAAGGTGCTCTCAGCTGAGGCAACAAAAATGGGAAAGTTTCCAGTGGCAGTGCTCCCTGGGCAGTTTACTGATAATTATAAAATGTAAGAATCTAAACTCTAAAATATTTTTTCAAAGCTGAAGCTGTTCAATTAATTTTTTATTGGTCATAATTAGGTACACTCCGGATGAGTTGTCATATCTGCCACTCAACACAGTTCGGTACGGTCCAGTCAATGAGAACTGGGTAGTTGATTCTGATTCCTCAGATGACAGCTCTGATTCAGATGACTCTTCATCGTCTAACGATTCATCGTAAGATATTATTATTTGGAAAAGCTTTAAGTTCCACAAAATGCATCAGTCTCACATCACTTTTATTTTGCACTACAGGTCATCTTCCAGTGACGATGAGGATGGCTCCATCGGAGACAACGATCAGAACCAAATAACCTTGACTGACGAAGCTGGGAACGTACTGTATCGAGGTCGATCAGGTCTTACGAAAGTTAGTGTAGACGCGAAATGTAAATCGTGTGAAGGAACTGCCTTCAAAAATAAGGATGGCAATCCGGAAGTGTTGCTGCATTGTAGTCGGTGTGACGTGGCAAGTGAGTACTATCCCAAGATCTTGAGTCGAGATGAAAGGTCGCGTGAATAGTGTTTGTACCTGTGGATATTTGTTTATTTTCTAGACCACCCAACATGCTTGGAGCTAACTGTAGATATGTTACCATTTATTACAAAATATCACTGGGAGTGCACAGATTGTAAAAATTGTATCGAATGCAATGATCCCGCGGATGAGGATAAAATGCTGTTTTGCGATTGTTGCGACAGAGGGTAAATAATAATTGTTATTTTTAACTCGAATGTAATACCATATTTTTCTTAAGGGACTGCAGAGTACAAATTATTTTTTTAATTGTTTGTTAGGTATCACATATACTGTGTTGGACTTCGGAAAGTACCTACGGGTCGATGGCATTGTAGCGTTTGTGCTGTTTGCTATTCGTGTGGAGTGACACAACCATCTCCTGAGGATAGAATGGCCGAGTGGCATCATGAGGTAATTGGGTCTTTGATTTTAATTGACTTTATTTTAAGAGACCTTGTACAATTATATTAAATGCTCTAAAATGTGTTTGCAGTTCCGGAAGGGCGAGAAGGGGACAAAGTTTTATTTGCACTCGTTCTGTGTGGCGTGCCACAAGCTATTCAAGAAGGGACAGTTTTGTCCCAGTTGTCTGAAAGTTCATTCTAAAACTGACAGCAAAGATTTGCTGGAATGCAGAAAATGTGAAAAATGGGTCCATCGAGGTAAATTAGTAGCAAGGAAAAACATATGTTTAATAGTCTTTAAAAAGCTTTTTGTAATATACAGTACTTGAGTATTTTGTGTTAATTTTTTCGCAGGATGTGTGAAGAGGCCATTGAAAAGTATGTTTGGATTTATGTGCGACCCATGTGACGCCAACTTCAGATCGAGGAGTAAACTTCCTTCACATGTTAACTAACTGTTGAGATGTGAATTCCATGGTATCCTTGGAGGAAAAATTAAGGAGCTAAGTAGATACATAGATATATGATATAAGAAAGTAGATCTTTCCGAGTCTCTGGAGAAGATTTTTCAATTTTAACTGATGACTGGCTTGTTACAGATTTAAAAAATAGGGAAAGTGTTTCCCGATTTACAGAAAGTTTAAATTAACAATAGTTTTATAGTAGCAGTTGATGTTTTTTGATAAGCGGTACAGGTCTGGGACTTGAGTAATTTAAATGATTCGACATGCAGTCCTAGTTGAACAATTTTTAATGTTTTTTATATCAAACGATATCTAAAAATTTCTATGTAACATATTGTACATTTCAGCGAAGTTTTATTCGGAATCAAAATTTTTGTTCAGATTTAGAGATTGAAAATAAGTTTTTCAAGATTCATTATTTTAATTGGAGATTAAAATTAAAAACTTATTATATTCGCATCTATAATCTTGTGTCTACATGTTTGCATTTGATTTCTGCACTCATCTAAATCCACTTTGCTTTTCAAAAAATCGTTCGTTTACTGGTAAAAAAAATAATTCACTCTGCGCATATATCAGCCACATAGACTGGGTCTTCAGGCTTCATACTCATGTCAAGTCCAAACTCTCATTTTCTTCAAGATATTGTAGGAGAGCAGTGGAGTGAAATCTTTGAGGAATTAGGATAAGGATGAGCACAGTAAAATATGCATATCGGCAGGACATGTTCGTTAATTATTCAAATAGGAATTCCCCAACAAAGGAGCTTAAAATGATGTGTGGTGTTCTATGGGTTGTATATAAGCTTTGACAGGTTCTTTTTCAGGAATGATAGAAAATTTGTACGAAGTATATTCGTCATATTATATCTAAAAGTCGTAGTGATTGTATGGCTAAGGGTACCTAGTGCAGTAGTGAAAAATACGTCGAACCAGTGAGGGATTTTACAACATAAAAACCATTCAAGACTGAGTGGCAGAGTAGTGACAGTCGAAAAGGAAAATATTTTTCATGATTTTAACTGCCAACTCATTAGTTTAAGTTTAGAACCACACCAGTTCATTTTTATTTAGTACTGACATGATTTATTAGTGCATTTAATTTTACTTGGATCTGTGTCAAAATCATTTTAATTTGATAAGTCATCGTTATAAATAAAGCCTTCATCATGACAATGGTATGGTATTTTTTTCTAAATGCAATTTTTCGTTTCCTTTTTGCAAATATACGCATAATTGACTAATGTTTCCTACATTACAGCGAAAGGTTTTTTGCATAGCTCTTATGAGCTTGACGATTGGATGCCACCTCATCCGAGCAAATCCCTTTGAAGCTGATGAAGACGATGAGGATATAATCAAGCACTTTGAAGAACTCCTAAAAGGTACACCCTCCAATAAGCCGAATCCCTCCTCCAAAATCAGCGATGAGCCACCACCCTATGAGTCTGAGACGCCAGTAGCACAACAGGAATCACCAGATGAATTCTATCCTGAGGGAACTGAAGAATATCAACCACAAAATTCTAAGAATCCTGTTGACCAGTCATCAGGTACCTGTGAATGCAAGAAATATTTTGAATGTAATGTCGCCGGTGACAAGGACACCAATGGGGGTGGTCTGGGACCTGACGGAAATCCATCGATGGACTTACCTGAGGTGGATGTGCGGTGGGGGGACTCGTTGCCTTCAACGTGTGGTCATTATTTGGACATTTGCTGTGACGTAAGTTACCAGTTTTGAGGAATCCAATTTAACTGGACTTTGCAACACATTTTCATACTCATTTTTTATTTTGCAGAGCGTTCGTGACAACTCAACTGAAATAAGGAATCCCGAGTACGAGCATAGCATTTGTGGGAAACGAAACTTGGAAGGTGTGGGATTTCGAGTGAAAGGAGCTGTTAATCAAGAGTCGCAATTTGGGTAACATGAGATATGTTTTCTAGCTTTTAGTTTCTTTCATTTTGCAAAAAAAAATATAATCATTTATGCGCAAATTCTCCTACAGTGAATTTCCATGGATGGCAGCGATCGTAAATTTGGAACGCCAAGAAGGGAAGCCACCACTGAATGTCTTTGTTTGCGGTGGATCCCTAATCCATCCTGGCGTGGTACTCACTGCGGCTCATTGCGTGCAAAAGAGGAAAGCTGAAGATCTTCTTGTTCGGCTGGGGGAATGGGATACTCAAACCTCAGAAGAGATTTATCCCCATAAAGATCACTTTGTTGTGAAAGTATGTCGCATTGTTTTACTCATCTCTTGTTCCAAAAGTAACCAAGGGAATGTGGCTCATCTTATTTACTTGTCTAAAAACCTATAAATCTTTTGCAGGTGGTGATCCATGAAGACTTTTATGCTGGAGCATTGCACAATGATGTGGCACTATTGTTCTTGAAGGAAGAAACGAAACTTGCTCCACATATTGACACTGTTTGTTTGCCACCTGCAAATATTAATTTTGATGGACAGAGATGCTTCGCTTCAGGATGGGGGAGGGACTCGTTCGGTATGTTTCCAACTGGAAAATAGTTTTTTTTTTTTTGATTTTCAGTGTCATAAAGTTGATGTTGATTGTGTTTGATTTTTAGGAAAGGAAGGAAAGTATCAAGTAATTTTGAAAAAGCTGGATTTGCCAATCGTTTCGAGGAGCAGTTGTGAATATGCGTTGAAACGGACAAGGCTCGGAAGATACTTTAGACTCCATGAATCATTTGTCTGTGCTGGAGGAGAGAAAGGACGTGATACTTGCAGAGTATATAGAAACTTATTTGTTTATATTTTAATCCTTTTCCAATTATGAATAGCATGTCTTAAAAATTTCTTTGTGATATCCAGGGAGACGGTGGATCCCCACTTGTCTGCAATGTTCCAGGTTCTGACAGCTATGTCCAGTATGGAATAGTGGCGTGGGGAATCGGTTGTGGGGATGAAGGAGTGCCAGGTAATGTATAAAAATTTTCATTATTGATTTTTTAATGCCACATGACAATCAAGTAATTTTAAATTTTTTTTCGTTTAAGGTGTATACGTGAATGTGCCGAAATTCGTTGGATGGATAACAAGAAAGATGACTGAAGCGAGATTGAACACAAGTTACTTCAAACTGGGTCGAAAGCTTTTTTAAGGTCAGCATCACAATAAGACATTCAATTTATTGTTGATGTTCAGAAGTAAAAAATATATTGAATCCAATTCATGTACTTACAATATAAATGTATATCTTACCTCTACTAATTTTTAACATGCTACAAAAAATCTCTTCACTTTTGACTGTGTCGACTGCTATGAAATATAAAGCTCTTATTTGCTTTTCAAACTGACTTAAACTTCGGTTTTTATAGCATGTCACTCCTTTTTCATTGTTATCACTTACAATTTACATACATATTATAATACAATTCATTTTACAAAAAGAAAGGATGGTGCATTAGTTTTCGAGGCTTCCACATTTCCTGAGAGATTCCATAGAAAAGGGTCGTGTCGATAAATTACCAAGTATAGCAGGCATCATTGGAAGGCGTGGATTTCGATTACTTATCTTAAAATGTGAGTTTAAATGCTGGCATTGGCAATGACTACAATAAAAGCAATACTTTTCGTCGTCGTAAATACAATAATTGTTGACATTGTTACAAAATAGTTTCATGGCACATTAGAAACATGCTATTGTTCACAGTCAATTTATAGACGTTACATATTATGTCGCATAAGCATAAATCATGATAGTTCGTTGAACAGAGAAAGTTGAGAGAAAGCTTTGCACAAATTTTTCGGTCACCACTGGAAAGAGTAGTTTAGACAAATTCACAAAAGTATATAGTGTTTTTTTTCGTCGGGTGGTGGAGGTAGTGACGAAAATTGATCAGTCAGTAGTCGAACTCATTCGGTTGAATAAACTTTTCTAATTCGCGATCCATCAATAGTACATGTCTCCTAAGGAAGGAATGAGAAGAAAGAGGATCAACCGATCAGTTCATGCGATTAAATGGATATATTTCTCAGTCTCATCAAATGCGCCCCAGGTTGGGGTCCACCTTTGCATACGTCACAGGACAGAGATGACAGACTTTTGAGAAGGAACTTTCGAGCTACATAACAAAAACAAAAAGTCATACAAAAACAACAAAGTTACTCAAACAATACTCGCAAAAATTCTCAACGACTAGACATGAAGGTGTTGTTCACAGAAAAAAACCAGATTTTAAGCAAAAATTAGGAATTTTGTAAATTTTGGTGCAATCCAAAAAAAATATGTAAAAAAAAATTAAACAATGTTTGCATATTATATAAACAAGCAGTAACGCAGTAAAAAAATTACAAAATGTGTTAGTTATTTTTAGAGCACTGATGAAAGCATGTATAGGTAGGTAGATTAAATTAAAAATTAAATTTTTGCAGAGGTAGTCATTTTAGTGGATTAAATATTTCTGAAGGCAAGTTCCTTTTGTTCAAATGGCTGTTTCATTTATGACGCGTTTTTTCATGCCTCACAACCTTTGATATCCGGGCGAATTTTTTCGAACTTTGAATCCGTGAACACTGAATCCGACGCTGAGGAGGAGGAAAATGACAAAGAGGACGGTGAGCAGAGAGAAAGGAAGTACTTTTAGTTTGGGGACGGGTGGGGCAGCAGCTATTTCTTCGGTGGCGTTCACCATGTAGCCCAACGTCCACCCGAGGGTTGTATCTTTAACCTGTGGAAAAAAATTTATAAAGGTTAACTTTAATTATGGTTTTCCTAATTGGTTGGTAAATTTTAGGGAGTTACCTGATTTGTAAATGTAATTTGACCCCATCTCGCATCTGAATTGAAGCCGTAGACTTGTGTTATCAAAGTATACATGTATTGTCCTTCGAGGCAGAGCACTTCGAATTTTCTTTTTCGATCTGGAATCAAATTTATGGGGTATTCTGTCAAAAAGTTTTAATTTCTGGTTTAATTAATACCATATGTCCTTACTAGTGGATTTCGCCTTGACTGCTCCTAATTGATCCTCAGTATAATCACACATAACTTTAATATGGCGATGGGCTTCAAACATGGATGAGCCTGGAGGGATCCCAAGGTCATGGGTGATATAATGATAAGCTGCAAATGCCTAAAAATGAACATGGGGACAATGTCAAATGATCCTATAATATCTGCTTATTTTTTAGAACCACGAAAAAGACTAAAATCTTACATAAACTTTGCGGTCCACTACTTCCGAAGGTATCTGGGAGGGGTCCACGCAATGACCTAATTTTGCTTTGACACATGCAGTATAATTCATCAGCTTGGAAACGACACGTTCGCACTCGCTGTAATTCCCAGAACCGATAATCTTCCACGTTTTCTACCACAAATAGTTTAGCTATCAGATTATCTGGACTTTGAGATAAACCGGAAATGTGTTAACTCATGGTTAAAAGGTTACCTTCTTGTCATCGTTGTCTAAAGCTGCATCCACACAAACTGAGTCAAAATATGAATCCGGGGTTTCATAAACCCAACCAAGTGGCTCGCATGGACTGGTAATGTTAGTTGAATCTTTATTAGAAGCTGCTTGTTCCTATATGGTTGAAAAATTGTTTAGAATTAATTGCATAGTTAAGTGAAGGGATAATTATCTTTAGTACTGGATATTATAAGGTGCTCATACGATTCGGAGCAATGCACGATAGCGACGTAATACTTGAACCACTCCGTGGCACAGGTAACTCTGACTAAATACGTAGTACTTGTTGCCAAATAAAGTGATGGGGTAGACATCTGGAGAATTCTTGGAACTAGCAGGAACCTCAAACGAGATCTGAGTTGAAGCGCCGCCAAGGTCAATCGCTCCAAATGTGTCGTTGACGGTGCCCTGATGAAAAAGTTGAACCAATTATCACATAGCCCCAATAAAGATTTTTTTGAGTACAAAAGAGCAAATCACAACCTTTTTCAAAACGGTTTTTTCTAAAAAGTTGGAAGTTATCCAGCCGCTTACACCCTCCGTGGAACCTGCAATGATCCCTACATTCGGGTCCTTAAACTTCCACTCTGACTGCTCGAGATAATTTCGTACTCCTGATATAATTGCACGAGCGCCATCAGGATCAGTTTGGCTACAAACAGTGAATAAAAACGAATGAAAGGTACCTATCCTCTAAAAAATCATAATTAAAGATAAATGCTCATTTAAGGTCTCGTGGTGGACACATACTTCAACAATCTCATTCCTGCTGTCGCACCAAACAATACTTCCGCATTCTTCCGTGAATCTTCTTTCACCGAGTTGAACGCTTCATCAAAGCACTTGTCAAAATACTGACTAATATTTTCCGGGGCGACTTGAGCTATTCCCCCTGTCATCCAAATAAAAACGGGTATAAGGACAAGTAGACAAGTGACGCCATTTATGCATCTCCATTTCATTAAAAACCAGTCTAGAAAATGACATCCGTTTTGAAGCCCTCTTACCTGAAGCACTGCACATATAAACTTGCGTCACTTCCCCCGTATTGTTTCGCTTTCGACCTGGCCAGCTATATAACAGCATATCCGTGTGAGTGGAACCCGCATCAATTACCATCGCATACTATTCATAAAAGAGTGCAAAAAATCCATTATAAAAGTAATCACCTAATTGTTGCATGTTTCCTCAATGCAAACCAGTCCCTACACATTTTTATAATCACTTTTCATACTAATTTTAGTTCATTAAGCCTTAATGGCATATACCCATTTAGGAGATGCCTAAGAATAATCCGGGGAAACCCTTTCATTTTACGTGGAAAGTATGCACTTGGAAAAGAAGGCAATAATGACAAGGGCAAGACGCAATGTATGGAAATCCCTGATAGACCAGCAAACGTGTTTCTCTTTCTAAGAATATTTTTGGACGAGGAATCTAATCCTGTGTGTGGTTTTCTGCGACATGTGCAAATGAAAATGAAGAATGAAAAAGTGGAGTTCATTTTTTCCTATGATGGTCTAACTAAAAGGATTACGTAAAAGAGTAGAGGTGGTGACGTGGGGAACAATATGGGTTTCCGCAGTGGACCAAAAAAAGTGCAAAATTTTTGCCGACTTGCAAAAAGACAGCGCACACGCTCATCTAATCTGAAATAATGGGGATTTGCAAGTTGGCGAATTCATTAGGGCAGAAATCCTTTTAAAATCTGGAGGGTAATTTACTCTTTTAAATGGGATGATTATTCATCATTATAATTTCACCAGGTACTTTTGAGAACCCCCACTGATTTGTTGGCTGTAGCAAGTGGCAAATCGCACAAGACGAGTTTTTCATAGGAAAAAAAGATATCTGCACATAGGGCACACGTTAGTTCTGTCTCGCAGTCATTGCCATTCATGTTTGCACCTTTTCGCAAAGACATTTTTATTAGCAATACTTTACCTGCAACAATGGGAACTGCTTCAACTACAACAGTTGCTTTTTTTAACCCTTTGTCGGGAAAATGCAGAATTAATCATCAAAGTAATTTTTCATCCACAGTTAAAGTAGGTATAAAGCATAAACGGGTACATGTGAACTCAGGCCAGACCAGAAAAGTAGCAAATTGTCATTGACGTCAACACGAAAATCTCAGATTTTGACTTCATTATGAATGGATTCCCCATGTAAAATGGACGACCATTTTTACAGTGCATTCCTGTCTGTCTGATTGATCATGTATGAAAAAATTACCTACCTACATAACACCAGTAATGCATTTTGTATCAATCATGATTAACTGATTAATACCCAAATGAAAAGCTTATATATAGGAATGATGCTAAACCCAAACTGTGCAAAACTACATGGACCAATTGCTTGACCAAGAAGATAAATAATGAAACATGGAATGGATTATTTTTTTACTATTCCACACAAACCAAACCAAACCAAACCACATAACCATCACAATAGTTTATTTTAGCAGAGAAGGAAAACAAAAGGGGTAAAAATTATCATGATGATGGATTGTGTTTTTTAAGTAGCCAAAAAATATATATAAAGTGGTGCATGCAAGACCGAACGCCAACAAAACAACGTCTTTATTCAATGAATTTTTCTTTCCTCACTTATTTTTATGCATAAAATTTTTCGCAACAATTTTCATTGTCAGTTGAGAGTTTTGTGTTGTGAGTAGTTGTCCCTCCGTCATATCATATATCTCTTATTATTTTCGCAAATAGAGAACGGACACCGACAAGTTTTTTTCTTGCAAAAAGAGACTTGTTTGCTTATTGTGAATCTCTTATTGTGCGTTGGTGAATCTCTTCTTATTATATGATATGATGATTCATAATCTTCATAATTATAGGATAGATACCTGTTGTTAGCTACGCCAAGTAAAAAAAAGGTAGTGTCCATCTACTCGCTTATATATAAACTCATCATAAAAAATACATATTGCAAAAATGAATTGCTCGTTCACGTTTTTTATTATTCGTTTATGAATAAAATGTTTAGGTAGTACATAGACATACGCACACAAGGTTAAGGTTAAATAATTTTTCTAGAGATAAACTGCATCAAAAGGCGTCAATGGCATTATGCCTCGTTTCAGCTGTAGTTGATGCAAAACGCGTTTGATAAGTGAACTGTTTTCTTTAAATTAAAAAAAATATTTTTTGAAAATTCTTGTCCAGTGCGAGCGAGTTGAAGAGAACGAGCCAAATGTGGATCTCTGCCATTCTGGAGTAATTTGAGAGTTTCAAAGTTCTCTACAGTTTGCGATGAGGTTGTCAAGACTTGATCAGTATTTAATTAAGGTAATTTTAGAATTAATTTTTGTCCTATTGATTTATCTTGAGGTGATATGTTTTAATTGCTGTGCGATTTGGTTTTGCAGACTCTGCTTCTTACGCTCATTTTAAGTATTAGCATACATGCATTTCCTGCTGAGGAGGATGACGACTATGATGAGGATTTGATCAATGAATTTATCAAGCAATCGACGGGAGAGAGTCAGGGAGCGTCAACGAATATTGAGAAAGGTCATGAAGAAGCTAAACCCACTTCCCCACCGGGGACGTCCTCCTCTTCAGAAACGTCTGTGGGACTGCCTTTATCTGTGCAAAATAACGACCCGGATTCGGAAGAAGTTTTGAAGGAAAAGCCACCCTGTGTTTGTGTGAAATATTTCCTCTGCAATATTGACAATGGGACTGTGGTCGACAATGGGAACGTTATTGGTCTCATTGATATCCGTCTCGGGGTATCAAAACCAAAACCGTGTAACCACTACTTTGACATTTGTTGCCAGGTTTGTGGGAAAGTGAATTAAAATGCAGTATGCATTCTTGTGTGTGTAATATGTGTGTTCAGTCAACTTATGAATTATGATTTTAGACGATGCGTGAGAACACAACTCCGGAAACGGATATTGAACCGTCGATACGAAATCCAGAGTTTAAACATTCCGTTTGTGGAAAGCGGAATGAGGATGGGGTCGGATTCCGTATAACAGGAGCTATGAATCAAGAAGCGCAATTCGGGTATAGCAAAAGTTTTCATAGGATTTTGACAAATTGTTATTACTTTTTATCCTAAATATTTTTTGCGTTTCTCTTTCCAGAGAATTTCCATGGATGGCAGGTGAGTAACTGAGGCTAGATGAAAGTGATGGATTGTGATAACCCTTTTTTAATGAAATGTATTGCCCGTCAGCTATTGTGAAACAGGAGCGCCAAGAAGGTCAAGCCACTTTGAATGTGTTTCTTTGCGGAGGGTCGCTAATTCACCCTCGAGTTATCCTGACTGCTGCGCACTGTGTGATGAAACAAAATGTGCAAGATCTTAAAGTGCGGTTGGGAGAGTGGGACACACAAACCCCAGACGAGTTGTATCCCCATGAGGACCGACATGTCGTCAAGGTTATATTCTCAAGTAACTTAATTGGCGGATTGCCAAAAAAAATTGTTGCCAACTCTCCCTATTTTTTTACTTATTAACTGTTTGTTTGAATCTTTTGAGAAATTTATGTGTAATATTTTTTTGCAGATGATCATTCACGAAGAGTTTTTCCCGAATGCTTTGTACAACGATATAGCTCTTTTGATCTTAAGTGATGATGCGAACATTGCGCCAAATATTGACACTGTTTGTTTGCCACCAGCCAACTTCAGCTTTGATGGACAAAGATGCTTTGCGTCTGGATGGGGAAAGGATTCCTTTGGTAAGTTTTTAATCTTTGATTTATGTGATTTGTGATGTGTATTTATGATTTTTATTTATGTGTGTAAATGGAACAGACACAATTTGAATCTAAATCTCACTCAAGGTTGGCGTTTTTTTGGGTTGTGTTGCGTTTAAATAGGTCAAGAAGGAAAGTACCAAGTGATACTGAAGAAAATTGATCTGCCAATTGTGCCTAAAAACACGTGCGAAAATTCTCTGCGGAAAACCAGACTCGGCAAGTATTTCAGACTTCATGATTCTTTCGCATGTGCGGGTGGAGAGAAAGGGCGAGATACTTGCAGGGTATTTAAACATGTATACAGTAAAACTGTTAATCATAAAATGTATGATTTTTTGAAGATATTTTTTTTTTTAAATATTGCTTTATTTCTAAATAGGGTGATGGTGGATCCCCTCTTGTATGCAAAATGCCAGGCAGTGGCCACTATGTACAGTATGGAATAGTGGCGTGGGGTATTGGCTGTGGCGAGGAAGGAATACCAGGTAGGCAAGCACTGGTGAAAATAACGCCTACTATTGTTTTTTAATGGTTTCCACTTCAACTAATTAATTTTTTTCCATAGGTGTTTACGTAAATGTACCAATGTTTGTGCCTTGGATCACGCGAAAGATGACTGAAGCAAAGTTTGATACGCACTACTTCCAAATTGGAAACTCGATATATTAAGATTTTTAATGCGCTCATCATGCACAGTATATCGTATTTATAAAAGATGACTGTACATTCACTGTACATATATGCTAGGTATAATCCTCCTATTTCTGTTTAAAAACCTGTTTCATGTACATGTATAATTTTAAAGTAGCAATTAAAGCATATAGAAAGGTTTATCTTCGATTGCAAAAGTTCCATAATGCAAATGAGATTCATTCAATTTCTTACAAACTGTTAGTAAAACTGTGTGAAAAAAATCACTCACATTATCCGGCACATTTCTGTAGACTGCATAGAGGAGCACACAAATAGTGAGTCCTACAACGCCCACAAACATCCCAATCGCTGCCATGGTCAACCACTGGCGAAAGAGGAGTTTTGAGTGATTTTCTGTGAACAAAAGAAAGTGATAATTGGTTTTAAATACGGTATTGTTCACTGACAAACGAAGTTACATATAGAACTCTGAGATAATCTGTTGTACTCACTCATGGCAACCAGCTTCAATACTTCTCCGTCCTGCAGAAAAAAATTTGATATTGGCTGTTTGTTGATGAGTATCACGTTGTTTTTCGTGACTAATGTGTAATTCGGATCTGGAGTGGCTTGCTATTTTTTAAATGGACATTAATTATTTTGGAAAGAAAATTCAATAATTTACTTATTATGCTTTCATCCTCAAAGCTGAAATATGAATGAAAATGCTCGTATTTTTTTACCTTTGCTTGGCAAAACTGGTTGATAAGCTCTTGAACAGGCTGCGAGTCATCGATTGTGATTCCATGGAAGCCTGCAGCTGGACCAGAGAATGTGCTCTCAACGACGACCGTAATTACAGGCATAATTGCTTTTTGAGATTATGTAACATTCACAGCCTTCAAATACTCTCGTCCGAATCAGTTGATGGATTCCAAGAAACTAAATTTTGCACTTTTCATTAAAATATATTTCCATCCTCTTTTTCACTCCGAGAGCTCCTTGGGATTTGTGGAGTGGAAATCGTGTACTCATCAATAATATTTGTAGCACATGGTAGCACTACAGATTATAATTCTTTCATTTTAGCGAACAAAAATCACAGACAATCCGAAAAAAATGCACTAAATAATCCTTCCAAGTTCCAAGCCAAACAGTGAAGCTCCCCTCCTGTTTTAAAAGACAAAGAAAAACAATCATGAAAGCTTTACATATTTTTTGTACTTTATTATTCCTCTCAAGACAATTTAACTTTTCATCTGACACCAAAGCATAATATTTTACGAGCTTGTCACAACATGACAGAGAAGGAAACATCTTTATGAAGCGTCTGTCTTTGTCTTCCACCGCGTCACTTGTCACTATCTCAAAAACTCTTTCAACTTTTCCAATCCAATCCACAGATGAGCAAAACTTTTAATATTTTAGACTTTTAAGACTTCTAATTCATCAAAGAATACTAAATTCATGAAATGTCATAACAAAAATAATTCGTATATCAACCTGCCACTGGATACCTACTTTTTATAGTTCCAAAAATATAAAGATGCCGTTTTCATGGTCACTTGTCATCGTGGTAAATCCACATGAAATTCTTTATGATACTAACACTGACAATTAGTTTTGACTAAAACAATTTATCTGCAAATATTGACGGCAGCTAGGTCTAGTCCAGTTTTATCTTGTAAGAAATTGCTCTTGCAAAAAAAACTAACAATGAAACATTAGTAGCGGACTGTTAGAGCAATCTATTATTAGAACTAAAGCGTTTATCTGGAACACTGTTCCAAACATGCTATGCCTCGCTTTAAACTTGAGTCAAATTACATGCGACAATAAAGAGTCAAATTTCTCTGGACAGAAGCAATCCAACGTTTCATTTTACATACAGCCTAAATACAATTTTACAGTTTTACAAAACTTTGCAATTATAATGAAATCCAATAAATTCAAAGCGGATGGTATTTTATAGGTATATTTTTGGTGTAGGATATGGACAGTGTTGGAATTTGGAAAGAATTTTTTGTATCATTGATTTATATATAAAAATTTCCAATATTAAAAAGCATGGAAAGATTTACCTACCTACACTACAAATAATAGTTTAACCTGAAGTACGCCTTGTGCAAACAGAAAAACTTATCGGTCATCACGACCAAATAGCATTTTTTAGCATTGTAAAGTTACATGAAAAAGCTTAAAGCGATTTGTTGGTTTTGCTAGAACTGGGAAATGAAGCAATTTGGGAAATGGAATAGTTAATGACGTTCCCATTATCGAATCAAAATCTAATTTACTTTTTTTATCGTGTCATATATTCAGACTGGTACATGGATTATTTTTAGGGTTGTGTTGTGTGTGCATTATTAGGCAGAGCTAGTAAACCGTGAAATGTAACTGCCAAATGTCTTTGTGCCATTTAGAGAAAACTTTAAAATTGATCTGTGGTTAAACGCATTCGAATGTGAAATCACACACATACAGACTGAAAGACAGGATATCGAAAGCATTAACTACCTCTTGATGTATTGAATGCATTCGGCAGTTCATAATGACTACGCTTCTGTCATTCTGTCATGTTTACAACATGCTTCTATATTTTATGACCCCATAAAAGCCAGTCTATACCTACAAACAAGCGAGTCATCTAATTTCTCTGTCATGAATTCAAATGGGATTAAAAATGATTGTTTAGACTATTTTAAACTTTGTTCAAAAGTTTCAAACAACGGATTATGCTTATGATCTGCCAGACATTGAAAATGTAAACATTACATCCTTCTTTAGCAAAGCTACACATATTAAGTTACATCTGAGGAATTCCAGTTTCAAGAAAATAGGTATTCATTCGACAAAAAAAATTTAAACAATTTTGATGCACACAAATATTCTCATGACTCATCATTTTATATCCTCACAAACAACATGCAATGCACTTTATACGTATATCCTAAAACTCAGGCAAAAATTGTAGGATAATTTGTATTGTGTGTGGATATGATACTATTTTCTTGGCATTAAATGATCCTCTGATAAATTACACAATGTACTCTCCACTTCGCAAAAAAAAATTGCTCATAAAACTTTACATGCATTAAACTTTAATGTCTCCCAATATTTAATTAATGATGGATGGTTTATAACTTTAAATGTAGGACAGAAATATTGCAAAAGGAGAAAGCAAAAATTTTAAAGGAAATCATACATCTCTTAATGCTAGTTGTACGGAAAGAAAATTAAATGATTTTATGTAAGGCACATGTTAACATGTTAGTCGCAAGAAATTGGATTTGGAATATGGAATATGGACTTCTTATTATGAAATGTTGGAAACCAAGTTAAATTCATAGACAGTAGTAAATTATTGATTTAATTTTTGTCGTTTGAAAAAAAAGCTAATAATAAAAATATATTTCATTTTTAGATTTTCCCGAATCAAAACAACTTTACATGAACATAAAAAAATCATTAATGTAGGTACATACGCAATTAGAAAGATATTATTTGTCTCGTGCTTATCTTAAGTAATTAAAAATTGCTCATTAATTGCTCCACAAAAAGATGACAAAATTTTCAAACTTACCTCAGCAGTTTGACATTTTAACTGGAACTGTAGCAAAATGTGTGCGTACTTTTCTGTAAATCCTCCCACTTTTTCAAGTCCATAAAAATGATACACCTGGGCTAACAAGTAATTAAAACATTTCACAATCATTCATCTAAACTAAAAAATCACAAACATCCACTCTCGAACACCAGTAGTCACATTTTTACATCTAAATCTCGAACACGTTGAAAGAGAAAATAAATATCTTTGCACATTTCACTCCACTTCACTTACATGTCATAGAAGCGAAGCCGCTATGGCAAAATCTCTCGCAAAATATTTTCATGCAAAAAAGCAGCAGGTTGTTTTCTGCTGGAAAAGTGGTGACATTCAACTCATACCCAAGTAGTGTGCAGAGCAAAAAGAGTTGATCTGATTATTAGAATGAAATGTGTGGAATACACAGCACTCCAAAAAAGAATGGGAACAAGAGCATGTGCGAATTGCAAACTCAGCGAAATAACTAATCACCAGATAAACTGGCTTGCAGTTTTTTAATAGAGGAAAGCATACAAACAAAAGGGTATGCAGACATGACATGTAAAAAAGTCAAGTCAGCTGCATATTCGCAAATAATTGCTTTCTTTCCACAGTTGCGAGATGAAATGGAATGGGAAATTCGATGAGAAGAGGTTTGGGACCGGAGCAACAACCACACTACTTTACTGACTACCAACTCGGCTGTCTTCTGGCAGCGCAAAAAAATTGTATGTAGAGGTTTATAAGCGTATATGCTGCAGCGTTTTACACGGCAGATAGAATGGATTGCACAAGAGAAGTTTTTTACAAGTTGTTTTTTACCTTTCGGCCAAACAACGTGGAAGCGTATTGAGGGAGTATCATGATTTGGGTTTGTGATGTGAATAGAGACATTGTGGCATGGCATCGCATTCTTTTATTGGGATAATGGTGACTAGACGAATGAAATGATAAGAGGATAGTCATAGTTAAGTAGTAATGACAATGGGGGCAATGTGGACAGGTGTAAAAAAAATGAGTGATGAGATGGTAATTTGGGAAGGAATTGAAGGCGTATCTTTTCATCAAGTTAACTGATAATAATAGATTCCTGTCAAATCACAGGTAAATGAAATCAGGATTGGTGATTGGAATTTGTTTAGATGATTGAAGAAATGTTAATCCATGAAAATTATGATGATGAGATGTTAGATTAGTTACTGTTATCAAATTGCCCCAATGCTAAATGCGAAATAATTTATTTTGAGGCGTTTTTTGTTTTAATTTTAGTGACTTCCTGGCGTAAATCTAGATGAGATTTGGCCTAACGATTAGCATCCATTTTTCGGTAAGTATTTAGAACTGACACTTGAAAATTTTAAGACTTCTGCATTTGAGCTCATAAATCAAACAGGTAAACTAGTAAAATCCTCATTATCTCATTCATTGGGAAACTAACTAGTCATATAATTAAATTATCTATAAACTATTTCGTAAGCTATTTAATGAACGCGAAACGAAACCAGTGCAGTGCAGTATTTTGCTCTTTATTGTTATTGTTAACTGGAATTGAAATGGAAGAAGAATTGTGTATTAACTCTAACAGCATATTATTGGGCTTCCATACGTGCAAATGAAAACACGCATGAATAAAATATCAGGCATTTAAAATATTTTAACTGCACGCTACTCACTGTGCTGCAAAATTGTTCGTTATTATTGCAAAAAAAGAGAGGATATGTCTTCGCCTCGGAATCATCAACCATGAGAATCATTTTGCAAGGACAGTCGCATGATTAGGTATTGTTTGGTCAAGAAAAAGCGAAAATTTTATTGGCCACTAAAACGTGTGCTTATTGCATTACCATCAATAAGCAATAGAGAAGATCACATGCATATTTGAAAACTTTAGGGATATAAAATTTAATTTGAGTAAAAACTTTTTTCAATGTGCTCACCTACATTAATTATTTCTCTTGTTGTCCAACCACTCGTGAGAAGTGAGATAATGTACCTGCCTAAATCCCAATTACGGTTTATAGTAAAGCAAACAAATTGCACGTAAAATTCATGAATGAAACGAGATTCCATCGGGGTAATTTTTTATTTTAAAAATGTCGTGGAGAATTTCAAATTATTTCTGTAATGATTTGTACATGAGTAAGTATCCACGTAGTTGCAATCATGTAATCGAGTGTATGCAAAAATGGAAGTTTTTTTTTACGAGTGTGGAGTTCCCCGAAGAGAAAAACCCTACATGGGAGGCATTTTCCATACATGCCTATATGCATCAAGTGCATTAAAGTTGCATCTGCAATTATGTAATGATCATTGAATGCTCGTATGAAGATTTTTTTCTATGAAGGGAATAGCAAACTACTTTGTATGCAGGTAAATGAACCGTTTCATGAAAAGATAATCGTATTCGCTGTGGTGCATTGATTATTTCGCATAATCTTCCTAATAATGTGCTAAAAAAAAGTTTGAAAGAATGAAATCCTCAAGCAAATAGACAGCCAGGATTAGGGAAGTTAAATGCTCACATTGTCATAAGAATTATAAGCAAGGATAAATTTAGCATGTTTCAATTCTCAATGACAAAGAGTGATTGACAATGACAAGCTAATATATGATACCTCTCTAGTTATAATAAAACTGAATTTTGAAACTTGAGGTTTCATAGTAAAAGTGTGAGTTAATTAAACAACTTTCTATTCACGAGCATAATCCCAACTCTTTTATGGTTTTGATGAACGTCAAATTTCTGAAGTAGTATAAAATATTATGAATAATAAATGATAATCATGTAAAAGTGTGAAGAACAAGGGAACCTGTGCAAATTCTTATCGATTATTTTTTTAGCAATTTTCCTTTGGATAACGCAACTGGTAACGGTTCCCATAAAAAATTACTTATAAGCTGTGGGAATAAAATTTAAAGGATTTTATAGGATTTTAAAAAACGCTATAAAAATTTGTGAGTGCAAACATGCAAAACTTTGCACAGTGAACTGCCATCTCTTCTCATTTTAGTGAACCACCAAAAAGCGAATCTTGATGAGCACAAAGTTGATTCCACACTTGCAAGGTCTCAGGCAAGTAGCTCTTCCTTTGTCCCCCAATAAAAAAAAACCTCTGCTTTTTTTGCTGCATTTCTCGATTAATATGGCAACGAATCTTTTATTCAATGCTTTTTTAACGCATAGCATTTCAAGCACTGACTGACTGACTGACCATCTTTCCTACCAATAGCCAGTGGCTATATCTCAACAAAAAACTGTCCTTCACAGATTAACACGTTCTATATCTCTGCTCGCTCTTATAAAATCCATTAAACTTCTCCTTTCATATATTCCCCTCGTCAAAATTAAGAAGCATCAAATTTTCATGTCAACAGTTTATACAGTCTGTTGACTGATTACATTATAAATACTTTATTTTATCAACTATTTTATTTACCATGTCACCAATTTTTACCTTCATATGTGATCATGTACTAATCAAGGTGATACCTAATAAAAAAAAACTCTGTTTGAATTTCATCACCTTTTAAATTGCCATCCATCCATTTTCTTCTTTGCTCTAGTTTGACAGTTTAAGATGGCCGAACACAGAGGTTTGAAATAATCAGTAAAGATTTTTATTATCCAATAAGCAATTAGCATCAACTTCCCATTCTCCTAGGAAAATGGCAGGAAAAAAAGCTGCTTTTAGTAAACGAAGCAAAAGAAGACATAAATTGTTGCGCAATTATCAGTGTGTGTGTGTAATATTGTATATGCGTTTGGAAGACTTGCTCACATGACATCACGAAAAATAAAGGGAAAAAACTCTGGTCTGCTTCGTTCAAACAACACACAATCATATAATATCCACTCATATAGATATACTGTGAAGATATATTTATATCATTTTAATGCATCATCATCACAAAGGGAAAAAAATGGATACAGATCCATCCATCGTCTCGTGTTCTTCTCTCATCCGAGTAGAAGAGATAGTATTAGCAGAATAGGTAGTTTTTGTATAAAGCGAACAAACACCCGTGCGGAATGCAGACATTAGAGAGGTTGATAGAAACACAATTTTCAGTAATGATTATAATATTATTGCATTATGATGCCAGCAGTGCACTACTCAAGCCAAAGCCAACCAACCCACTTCAATTGTCCTTTCCTATTTATTTTTTTTATAGTCTTCTTCTTTCGGCGAACAAGTTGATATTATTGTGATTATTGTAATACAGGTTTCACTTATGTATACCGAATTAAGCAAAATAAAAAAATTTATATGTGGCTTGGCTATATGTAGACGCTTTATGATGGAAGGATTTGAAGAAGGGGAAATAAAAAAAAATTATAAATGTACATAATATGGTGGTGTAGGCTTTTCATATAGTTTTTACATTTCTTTGCAAAAGAACACTTAACGATTTGATTGTCGTGCAGTGTGGTCTTCTGTGTGCGTAAAACTTGTCAAGTACATACTACACTCAAGTCAATATAATATTTAATGGGAGGGATAATTGTTTTAAAATGGACTACTGCAGAAGCATTAATTGTTTGTCTGTCTGTCTGTGATTTACTGATTTCTTGTCATGGATAAAAAAAATATCTAAAAATGCATTTCGCATTGTTTTGGGAAAAAGTGATTTTTTTTGGCGAGATTTCAAATTTTCAGCTACTTTTTTACATTCTTTTCTGTACTACCGGTATGCATACTTTTTTATGCAACATCTAATCATTGTATATGCGCAGTTTTATTGGCCAAGACTGATTTCGATAGATAGCCTATATATATGACAGTTATACTTTGAAAATCTTGATGAATAATTTAAATCATTGGTAACATCATAAATATGATTATTATGTAACAGACAGATTATTTATGTCTTTTTTAGAATTGATAGTGTGATTTGTACAAAAAAGATATTGAAATTTTACGTTAACAATGTTTCCCGCACTTGTTTACTGCTACCTGTCTTATAAAAAATTATTTCGCTCTCTGGATAGACAATTTTATAATGTACCTGTCACGTTTACTCGTAACACTAAGTCAATTAAAGTCTATCATGATGATGGGAAACTAAAGGCATTTATTACAATGCTTACAGTATAAAAAAATTATTTCATTGTGTGATACACAATGCCTCTCTCAGAAAGGAAGGTACTATGCTTTATGAATTGTGTCAGTTTTTTCCATTTTTTTTATCACGTCACATGTATTGATACGCTGGTAGAATAAAAGGAGTAAAAAAATTTATAATGCTGATAGGACGATATAGGCTGCGGTTATAGAGCCACAAATTTCCTCCGTATAGGTGACGACGCATATATTAAAGTAATACGGAATAAAAAGCATATATAAAGCTGTGATTCGTAAAACTGATGTAATAATCATGTTGCTCAATCAGAGGACACGCTATAGACTATAAAAGGGACTCTTTAATCTTTGGAGATGTTTACTGGAAAGAAGCGTCAAACAAATAGTGATCTTAAACATGTCTCTCTCGACAAATGTATTCCACGAAAATGATTTTCTTTGTTTCATGTTGACATGTCAAAGTTGAGCATTTTCGCTAATAAGTTTTATCATTTAATATTTCAAATGTGAGTAATCCCTCATAATTATTATGCACACGTTAAAAATGCATCCATTAAAATAAATTGTTTGAGAAGTGCTCATCGACCACACGTGCAATACCTACTTTGAGTTCATATTTCTTACTCCAAAAATGGTCTCTGCAGTTTACTCTGAGTTAAAAAAAATCTTTTTGTGCTTTTTGTAAATGACAAGCGAGTAGCAGAAGCAGCGCCATAAGAAGAAATGACCTTCCTTCAATCACCTTCTCTTTCAGTAGAATCTGAGATGATGCTAAAATTATGTTTCATAACATTCATAACATGACCACTCTTGTCAATTAAAATTCTATGTACAATGTAGAGGGAGATACACACACACTCATAACATCTCTAATCTGTACAACGAAAAGCTATATAAAAATTCTACGCTTGTTGATAAAAAAAAGGCAGAGAGGAGAGATAATACTAGATACACACAGACACACTGGCGATATGAACAACATGTTGGAACAGTTCTCCTCTAATATTATTATTGCATAGTAATCTACTCTCGTCTTTTGGCGTCTCCCTCTCATGATTCCGCTTTCGGCTTTTATAATAGCATATAAAAAAAAGCAGTAGAATCGGGACTACTCACATAATAATAAAAAATTGTCCTAAGATCAGACATTAAAAACGTGTGCATAAAGCATAAAAAAGTGAGCACCAAATTTTATCAACGATTCATTGCATTGAAAAATTTTAAAACTATTTTTTTTGAAATTTTAAAACTATTTTTTTTTTGAAATTTCAAAAAAAATATCAATATTTCCCATGTCACAACGTGTCAACAAATAAGTAGACAAAGGATCACTCTAGAAATTACGCCTTGAACTCTCATAACTTGCTATACATTTTCTACATTGGTAATAACCAGAGAACGAGGAAAAATGCAAGAAAAATGAGAAAATATGTATGCAAATATGCACGAAAAATCGGCAAAATAGGA